>JASDQU010739312.1:431457-448324 GCA_032191745.1 Picea mariana | reverse complement strand
ATAGTCGCATCGAAATATTTTTTTGTTATTAATTTTTTTTAAATTCCACTTGTCAACTCCAAGGAACTATACGTCTCCCTCATATTGGGCTGTAGAAAGTGCCTCTTCAACACAATAAAAAAACTGAGATACTACGATACTACCAATGTAGATCCATCTTAACTATGAATATATCATGCACCAAGAGTGATCAAATTCCTCGAGGATACAAACATTTTCTCAACTTTTTTTAATTTAAAAAAGTTTTCACCTTGGGAGAATTGATCCCTCTCATCACATGATAGATCTCGAGTAATATGACATATTTTTTTCCAGGTTACTTCCCCTCATTTCAATAATGGTACCCATGGTAAACTATAGAATATTCATGGCACAAGGTCGATAAACAACAAGGGTCAAATAAATACAAGGAGAACACCTTCTTATGGAGTTTTTTATGGAACCTCCTCGAAAAAATTATCCCTTAGTTGTTTATAGCAGAGGCAGGCGGCCATAGGTTTTTATTAAGGTTATTTTTGGTGCGCCTTTAAAGTACATACACACTGGTGTGCACCTAAAACATACTACACTGATGCTTAAATGTTCAAATGCACAATAATTGTTCATAGTGGAGGTTGTTAGCGAAAGTATGCAACCAAAGATTTTTCTGGAGATTTTTCTAGGTGTTCATTTACACTACATATGCACTAGGGTACAACTAAAACATAATGCACTAGTGCATACATATTCAAATGCATCGTCACAAGTTATAACAAAAATAAAAATCACTAATCAAAGTGCACTAGTTCCATTGAATCTTGTGTACTAGTGCATACACTACAAGGAGAACACCTTCTTGTGGAGGTTTTTACGGAGCCAATCTTGCCTTAGTTGTTTACAATAGAGGGTTTTAGTGGAGGCGACCGACCGAAGGTTTTTGCGGAGATATTTGTTTCGGTGTGCCTTCATGGAACATACACACTGGTGCACATACAATACTATGCACCAGTGCTCTACACCAACTTGGATAGATCTATTGTTGGATTCCACATATTTCCAAGTTTTGGAAATTAGCAAAAAAAATTATTTCCTATAAATAGTGAAACCATGCCTCCTTGGAACATAACAAAGAACATAAATTATTTATTACCTTCCTATTTTCTTTTTCATCTATTCAAAATTACAATCAAGCTTAAAATTGGGTATTTTTTCAATTTTTTACAATTTTGCGCGGTGCGCCTGAATGGTTCGGCTCACCTTGAAGCGGTGTGTAATATGTTAAATAAAAAGTGAGCACCATTGATGGTGCATTGATATATGGTTGCACCGGTTTTGTTTAAGATAGTGCACCATAAAAAATTAACAAAAAATAAAGCGGTGTGTCCATCAGAACACTCCGACACCGTCGTAAACTAGGCTTATACCCAGATCAATACATTACGCTTCACTAACCGCACCACTATTTCAATGATATATAAAATTTAACCTAGATGTGCACCAAGTTTAATCAATATCCCCAAAGCGTGCACGAAACATAATGCCAGAGTGAGCACCTCTATCAATGCGTCAATATATGTCCACATTAACGTCATTCAAGCTAGTGCAACATGATAAATTACCAAAAAAACAAAGAATTGCATCCTTCGGACACCCCTACACCAGATAAAAACGAGCTTATAACTGCACCTGTGCATTACACTTCATTATCCACACCGCTATCTCAATGATTTATAAAATTTAACCTAGTGGTGCAACAAGCTTAATAAATAGCCCTAGGGCATACCCAAAACATAACACCCCAGAGAGCCAATGTTTAAATGAAACACGATATTTTATAATAAAACTATATGCATTGAATAAATCGCACCATTGTCGTTGCATATTATGTCTTGGTGCACCTAAATGTCCCAAAGCGCACCGAAGTAGGGTAAATTAAAAAACAAATTACCAAACAAATTTTCATTGTTACATTGCATCCCGTACTTCCAAACTCTCAAGAAAGCACCAATGCTCACCTTTCTTCCTAAGACGCCCAGTTTCTAGTGATCTACACTGAATTGAATATCTCCATTAGTAGATTCCACACATTTCCAAATTTTGGAAATTACCACAAATTTACATTTCATCTCAACGATGCAACCATGCCTCCTCAAGACAGAAGAGACCAAGTAAATTATTTATTATCTTCCTATTTTATTTTTCATCTATTCAAAATTACAATTTAGTTTGAAATTTGTGAATTTTATTAATTTTTTTATCAATTTCATGCAGTACACCTGAATAATTTGGCTTGCCCTGACGCGATGCATAATGTGTTAAATACACAATGATAATTTATTAAAGTGCGTCGCATAAATGTATGCAACAATGCAATTCACTTAAGCGCACTGCAGTGAATTCCATGAAATCGGGGAACAATGGGCTTCTACCCGCACCGAAACATTCCACTTCATTAACCGCACCACTAGTGCAATGATATATAAAATTTAACCTAGAGGTGCACCAATTATAACAAAAAGCACCAAGGCGTACCTGAAAAATATCACCCTGGTGAGTCAATGTTCAAACACAATGCCATATTTTATGAAAAACATGTACAATCACCAAATAAATCGCTTCGGTTCTCTTTAACATTACGTACATCTATACTTCACTCAACTAACAACATTGATAACATAAAAATTTATAAAATTTAGTGTAGTGGTGAAACCATTATAATCCAACACACTGGTAATGTATACAAAATTGCATCGGGACATATATTGCCTAAATTTTCATAGTGGGGCATCTCATTGGACACCTCATTCTCTGTGCTCTATCCTTTACAATTCAGTGTCTCCATCAAAACTCCTAAAAAACAGTGCACAATGAGCTTCTACCTGCATTGACACACTTCACTTCATTAACCACACTCTTAGCTCAACATTGTATAAACATTTATCCTAGAGGTGCACACATTTTACCCAATAGCACCGATGTGAACCATACACATAATGCCCCGACACGTCAATGTTCAAATGCAGTGCCATACTTTATAAAAATCATACATGCACCTAATAAATCGCATCAGTGTCATTTAACATTACCCACTAGTAAACTTCACTTAACTAACGACACCGCTAACATAACAATTTATAACATTTAACCTAGTGATGCAACAATTGTAATCTAATGCACTAGTACTATATACAAAAATGCACTAGGAACCAAATTTTCATATCAAGGTGTCTCATTGGATGCCTCATTCCTAGTGCTCTATCCTTTAAAATGCATTAGTGTACAAAATGTCAGTGCTCCAGTATCATGGTGGTGTTGGTGTTTTAATAGAAACCCGTCATACCAATTAGAATAAATTTCAACTCAAAAGTGTCCTCCTAACGAAAAATAGGGAAATTAATAAAATAATGTTGTATAGACAATTTTTTAATATTTTATTTTTAATATTTCACTTTTATCCATGTTTCCCATGGTTATTTCGCTTTTATCAAAAATGTATTTTATATTGATACCAATTTATGAATACAAAGTTAGATGTAGTGTTTTCCCCCAAAATAAGGAAACAAAAGTAAATACAAGGTGTCATTTTAAAAGTTATTGAACCAATTTTTCAAAGTGTAAAGTTCCAAAATAAACTATTAAATATTATTAAAAAAATAATATATAAATTTACAGGTACTCAAAATTATATTGTAGAATAAATATCATATTTAATTATACATATTCAAAATTATATTGTAGAATAAATACTATATATTCATTTAAAAATCATTAGTAAATTATTTCTAAGTTTTTTCAGAAATGTGATAAAACTTATCATAATTCATTATGATTGAAGGAAAATTATAATATATATGTTAGGATAAACTTGACTTGGTAAAAGAGTCAAATCTATTTAAAGTAAACAAGTGGGTTTTGAGCCCATGGTATTGGTGACCCATGGTTAAATTTTTGTCCCATGGTTTTGGTAGCCCATAGTATTATTCCCATGGATTAATCATTTGTGAATGCTCATAATAAATACATAATTTAAAATGAAAAATATAGAAATTGCACCATTATCATACCCATAATATTGAACTAAAAATCTAAAGATTATACTACTTTCATAATGAATATTATAGGATTTCCTACGAATTCTTGTGCATAGGGATCTACTGTGAAAGAAATTGAAAACATATATATATATATATATATATATATATATATATATATATATATATATATAATTGTTGTTTTTGTTGTCTTTGTTATTATATATTTATATATTTATCAATAATACTGTTATCATATTAATTCCACTCTCAATATCCAAGATAGTTTTGAGTAGCCTAGGGAGCGATCATGCTTAGGGTAGACAAATTATATTATTAAAAATTGCCACCAATCTCCAAATTATATAAAAATCATCTTCGACATGCACCTCTTTTGAATTTTAAATAATTTGTATGACATAGAATTGGTATTAGGGTAAAGGGCTGCATTTTTAATCAAATTTCCTCTATTGACTTCAATTGTGATAATGAAGTCTATCTTAGTGGTTCTCATCATTCCACCAAATGCACCGGTGTTGTAAAGGAAAAATCATCGGTAGACAACATGTCAGTTCTCTAATAGACATGGGGCACCAGTGCATCCAGTTTAACAAAGAGCACCATGGATTTTTGCATTGTACATTTTATCATTGTGGTGCATATTTGTTAACGAGATGAACCAATATTGATAAAAGCACTTTGCTGGTGTAGATAGTTGACGCAGGGGGCGCGCCACCCAAGCATGTCCGCTCTCACAGGACCTTCTTCTCCTGACCCGAAGAACTCAAAGGTTCTTCTATTTCCCTATCGGGAAATTTGCACCCAGAAAAATCTTTCTCCGAGGTCAGCTAAATCTCGCTATCTCACGAGTTCGTGACTCAAAGCCTCCAATTCTTCCTTTCAAATCTTGTGATACCCAACCTGGCGATACGGGTATAGCTCCTTCCACATGCAACCGTGGGCTAGGATTAAATGTTAGCACCTCTCGCAACCTCGCAACCTTGCAACCTCGCGATATTGCAACCTCGCGGGTTGAACCGTCGAACATTCACCCTCCTATTCCACGAATCCCCGAGATGAGAGAATTCAACGGAGTGTTGACTCCTATCTCCAAGCAACGTGTGTCCACCCATCGGCTGCGCGGTCCCACCTTATGCTCTGCCACGTGTCCACACGAACCTCGGCTCCTCGGCACTTTGTGACTCGCGAATCCTAACGCCAATACTTCGGGACTTCTCGCGGCGAGGTCCCGAGGGCTTCGTGCCACCTGTATTCCACTCGCCGACTCTGCTATGGCCCACAATATCCTCCAGCTGTCGCGATATCGCTTTCTCGCAACCTCGCGATCCCCGTGGCCAAATTCTAAAACCTTTTCTTGCGAGGTCCTGAGACACGATCCCGCGCGCAGATCCAACGGTCCTCCTACAATCTGGATACAACGGTTATCCTCCTTCTCATGCCTCGCGTCCTCATGACTTGGAGCACCCAATGTTTGTTCTCTCACCCTACGAACTCTCGAGTTCGTGAGATCTCTCGATCTCTCGCCACCTGTCCTCCTCAGATGGACGGCTACAATCCTCTCGCTCCTTCGCCACTTTGCATCCTCACGCCTTGCGACTCTGAATACCCAATACTTGGGCTTTCACCTTGCAAACTCCCAAGTTCGCGAGATCTCTCGATCTCTGCCACCTGTCCTCCTCAGATGGACGGCTACAAATCTCCCACTACTTCGCCGCTTCGCGTCCTCGCGCCTCGCGACTTTGAATACTTAATACTTGGGCTTTCACTCTGCGAACTCCCAAGTTCATGAGATCTCTCGATCTCTGCCACCTGTCCTGCTCATATGGATAGCTACAAATCTCTCGCTACTTCGCCACTCACGAAACTGAAGGACTTCCCTTTCGGTCCTCCAATGTCTGAGTCTGCGAGATGAGAGAATATCCTTACACGCGTCCTCCTCAATGAACAGCTCTGATCTTGTAGGGATATCACATCTCGCGATATCGCTGCTCTTGCTGCACAACTTTTGGGGCTTCAACTCACGAGTCCCCGATACACGATACCACGTGTAGATCCTACGGCTCCGGTGACTCGGAATCAACGGCCCTGCCCCTCCTGAGCTTCAAACTCTTCGGACCTTCTCTCCAAAACCTCCTTGCACCTCTGCAAGATCTAACGATCCTCGGAACTTCGTAAAATCGCTTGAGAAGATTTCGATCGTCCGTTCTTCCTTGGGTAATCCATGAAATGAAAAAGAGTATCTCTCTATGAGATTCCTTCGCCTTTTCGCCAACCTGCGACGCTTCTTCCTGACTTCAAGTCACACTTACCTACGGTGGTATTCAGCGACTCGGAGGCCTATCCTTCCTGAGCTTTTCTAAATTACTTCAACCTCAATGAGTTTCTTTGCACACACTCCTTGCGGCAAGCCTGCGAACACTTCAACTGTTCGAGCTCCCTTGACTCTGCGTATGCTTGTAGCAGCAGTCCTTCAATACTTCTACTCAGTTTCATGACCGAGATTTTCTCCCTTAGCATGAACACTCCTTGCACGGCTTGTATAACCCAATCTCACTCCTGGTGGTATGAGAACAAGAGTTAACTCTCTGAGCCTTCTGTCAACGCACTCCTGGCAGACGACTCCAACTGCACTCCTTGCAGGAATTCTTGCTCAAGTAGAGAAACAATTGAAACTCATTCCACTTCCTCTCAGATTTCGATCNTTTGGAATCTTCTCGCCATAACCTCCTTGCACCTCTGCAAGATCTAACGATCCTCGAAACTTCACAAAATCTCCTCAGAGGATTTCGACCATCCGTTCTTCCTTGTATGATCCACGAAATGAAAAGAGTGTCTCTCCATTAGACTCCTTCACCGCTTCGCCAACCTGCGACGCTTCTTTCAACTTCAAGTTGCACTTATCTATGTTGATCTTCAGCGACTCAGAGGCCTATCCTTCTTGATCTTTTCTAAATTACTTCAACCTCAACGAGGTTCTCTGCACGCACTCCTTGCGGAAAACCTGCAAACACTTCAACTGTTCGAGCTCTCCTTTGACTCTGCATATGCCCGTAGCAGCAGTCCTCCAAATCGTCTGCTCAGTTTCACAACTGAGACTCTTCTTAGCCTGCGCACTCCTTGCACGGCCTTAGCAACCCACTTTCACTTCTGAGTGAATTGAGAACAAGAGTTTAACTCCCTCAGCTTTCTGTCAACGCACTCCTTGCGGACGACTTCAACTGCACTCCTTGCAGGAATCCTTGCTCAAAAGGGAAAAAATTGTAACTCACCTCACTTCCTCTCAGATTTCAATCTCGACACATGAAATCATACACACAGCATGATAACAAATGCATAACAGGAAGTAATTCTCATAAGTAGAGCATTCAACACACATACACAGAGAATAACACAACAGCCATGAATATGAATCAACTTCTTTTATTAATTCAAGATCTGTACATGGATGTTTTCTACAACTCTCTGCTATTCTCCTATGCTCTAGATTCTTCTTTTTCCTGTTGTTGTTACAATGGTACAAATGAGGGTGTCTATATTCGATTTTCCCTCTTCCTTCTAGAACTATCTAATCTAAGAATTCAATTCTATCTACCTGCAACTACTACTATAAATGCCTCTGTCTATCTCAGACGAGAGCGTATGGCTCGAGGTATGATTACATTTTTACCAAGGTGCCTAAATTAAATGATCTCATTTATGTTCGGTGCATCAACTTCAAGGGAAAATTTAAAAATTCAAAAACTTGTGTTGGACGTCTTCCAGTTGTTTTCTGCTTCCACGTTGGTTTTTCTTGTCGTGAGGGATGCTCCTGCATCAACCATCCAAAGAGGTAATAAGAGTAGGTGATGAAGAAAAAATGGGTTGGCCAATGGCCTTCCAACACGCCAACAACATCACGCATGTCGAGGCACTCTCATCAACCACTATGCGGAAAATGTTCTAGGTAAACATTTTTCATGGTGTAAGCCACTACTATCTGAAATGCCACATGGTAAGGGAGATGAGGTTTTAAGTCGGTAGTATCAAGCATGATCCTTCCCATATTACAGGTCTCAGTATATCCTAAGACAGCTAATAGAGCCTTTCTCTAGGAAGGGCAGCTCTAGAGGACCTCCAAAGTGGACATTGCACAAGGAGTTTGAGACAAATCCTCCATCATAGAGTAGTTATGGGTAGCCCTTGCATTTGGATTGTGGGAAGCTTTCTTGAATGCACCTTTTGGGATGTGTGTCATTGTTTTTCCCAATGTCTTCTCAATATGGAGAGGAAGAGGTGGATTTTTGGCTTCTTTACCCTTCTCAGAGGTGTTTGGCATTCCGTAGTCACGTTTCCTAGTTGCTATATCAATGTTACCTTTCAACATATACACATTCATGGATGAAGGATTACTCAAAGATGAAGAGGGTCCCTGACTGCCCCCTTCTATGCTCGAAGAGGCTTGAGTTATTTTTTTCCCATGTGGAAATGGGTTTGTTAACACGACAAGTTGTTGTTGTGACAATAACTTCTCGGCCTCCACAAGCTGAGGGCACAAGTGAGTTGGATTGTATTCCATGCAAAGATTACATAGATAATTCAACTTCTTCTTTTTTGTGTTTCCCTTGCCAGCATTATTGGTAGTTTTTTATCCCCCTTACCCTTCTTTCACTGTTTCTTCTTTCCCTCAGGCTGCTGGGTGACCTTCGAGTTTGTCGATTGCACGCTATGTACATATGACGTTTGAGTAGGGGGAGAAACCGAACCAGTGGTCTGGCTAGCTATTGTTTGTTGTATTGACAATTGTTGTAATTGATTTGGTAGCTGATTAGCAGGATTCGTTTGCACTGAACCATCAATACCATTAGCATGTGGTCCATATCTCTATTTGGTCTTGTCAAGTACCAACCGCGGTGCATCTGGAAAAACTTCGTAAAGTAAACCAGACTGAGAGTAAATCAGCTTTAGTTGTTGAGCTCTCATTATCGCTTCTTCTTCTAAAAAGACCCCCAACGTTGCTAGGTCTTTGGATAGCTGAGATACCAAAGACTTAAGGAACCACTCAAGAAGGAATGTTGGTGGGATTGGTACTTTTATCAAACTCTTCTGGCATCTCCATTCTCGGATATGATCGAAGATATGGTCCGCCTTTGTCTACTCAAAGTTGGCCATCAATTCTATGTCAGTGTTGTATCTCACAAGTAATTGAAAATGGTTTAATAAAACCATTGCCAATTAGCCAAAGGTAGAGTATCTTGAGCAGTCAAGCTCAATGTACCATTTCTAAGCACTCCCAATGAGAGTGCATTAAAACAAATGCAACTGGACGGAGTCGTCTCTCAATGAGTTGGATGAGCACCATAAATGGAAGGTTACATGATCGCCTAGGTCTTCATTAGGCTTAGCTTCAAACTTTGGAATGTTCGAAGGAAGATTTGTTGGCATAGGTGTCCAATGCGGATCGTGACAAATGGGGTTGTTTAATAACCTTGTCAAGTATGGAAAGTGCAAAGTTTCCATAAATGGTAACTTAGGTTGTTGATTATAACCAGGGAAAAAGGATCCTGGAGTTTGGCTGGCACCAGGTTGCCAAGAAACGTTAGGTTGTTGGCCAGAGTTCTGGTAATAACCATTTCCATGACAGCGTATGGGTTTTGCACTTGTTGACATGTCATCATCTGACTCTCGTAATAGGACATGGAAGGTTGGGCTTGCATTGCATTCCAAGGATTTTGGGACGGGTTTCCCCCTGCCAATCCGACAGGAATATATCTTGAGCCTTGCCTGGGGTTCCGTTGGCTATGGAAGGGGTTTCCCCCAATCAACATCCCTGATGAGGGAACTAATCCCTACCACAAATTCCAAGGTTCTTGTGAGGAAGGAATTCCTAAGTTTGCCCCTTGTGCAGTAATAGTACCCTTCATAGGATTTTGTTGTCCATAATCAGGGTTGCCCCTGGCTGAGAAAACAACTGACGAGAATGCATTGTTACGAAACACATAAAACAAAGATAATGGTGTTGAAACTATCATCATGCTATCAGAAGGAAGTCCTTGACTATCTGCTCCAAACAAACTATAGTTTACATTCAGCCTGGCGGAGTGCTGGTGAGAACCACTAAGCGAAGGGGACGAAGGAGGTATATGACCCCCTCTGTAAGGGAAATTTCTTTAGGGATCTTAAGTTCCCCCCATGGATCCTTGTAGAGGAGCATTTGAGCTCCCTACCCCTAGACCTAAAGTTTGTAGAGTGGAGTAGGAAAGGACAGAGTTCATATTGAAGCCAGGCATCCTGTATGAGAATAGAGGGCCTGTCGCACTCTGGGTGAAAGGAAAAGTGATTGTCACAATAGACAGAATCAAACCATTACCCTAGGCAGAGGTAGTCGATACCATAGTGGTCTGGATCAACGACAGTTGGTTAGGAGGTGGAAAAACCCCTGTAGTGATAGTCGTAGAGAGAGTATGAGGATTCCTTGAAGAAGTAGTAGCATTTGTCTCCATTGATGCTTGTGACACTACCTGACGCTCGTAAGGGTCAACCTATATGATGATGGGCATCGATAGATCAATGATCAAAGGGTTATACGGACCAAGAGCTTCCAATCCAAGTTTATAAATAAAGAACTTGAGAAAACTTTCTTTTTCCTTGATAAAGAATGAAACTAACCTAAACTACTTTTACCAAACAAAGAAATGAAAAGATTTTTTTTATTATTTTATGCTTCAAAACAAGAAACTTGAAAATGAATTATTTTATTTTCTTCTAAAGAAAAAAATGGAAAAATGAAGACAAGACAAGACCAATAAATGAATTCTGGCCCACTGCGGATTGGAGGGAGTCACTGAAAATACCAAATAGGCATATCAGAATAGACTCACAATATCATCTAGAAACCCTAATAAAGAAAACACAAGAAATATTTGATGAACAAAAGCTATACTGAGGCTAGACCTAGGATACAGAATACTATAACAGAGACCAGGACTAGATCAAGAAAACCCCTAAGAAGTATGAATTCTGATAGGGAAGAGGATGATTGCCTCTTCTTTAAAAAATATTTTCTCAACACAGACACGCTACTAACACTTCAGCAGCCTGCATATGTACGTGTGTTGTCTAAAGGTAGGGCATGTATGTATGCATGAAGACCCACTACAGGACGCATACACCTCTGTAACTTTCTAAAAAAATAAAACAACAGTCAAGTTGTCAAGGCAGGGAATACTGGTATGGAAGAACAAAATCCATTAAAGACTCAAAAACTTATAGAAACTCACAAAAGGAAATTAAACTAGTTAAAGCACCAAAAAAGAATATCCCCTAAAAACCCTAGAGGTTTCCCCAGTATGGTCGCCAATTATGCTATAGTGGGAAAACCCCCTACAGACTACACTAAGGTTCTAAAGTGCGGGCAGAGCTAACCATCTAAATTCTCCTACTTTTAACAACTATCCTGACATTACCCCACAATCATACATAAAAAAAAAAAGTATAGGGATCCGGTAAGATTACCTTAAACCCTGCGTCTGGTGTCAGTCCCTTTGTGCTCAGTTGTTTCTTGACTTCATATCTCCTCCTAAGGCCAACCTGCATTCACCAAAAGACAAACAAGAAACTACAAGCATGCATTCTATATATGGATTGGTAGGTTAGATATCATAAAAAAAATACAAATAAATCATGAAGATAGAAGACATCATTTGGCAAGACGGAAAAAGTGTTTCTTTATATTAATATGACAAAGTCGCTTACAATATGAGACCAGAAACTGCTCCTCGAAATTGGTCCTGGGATCCTCTTCACCATGCACTAACTATTTCCATGTATTCTTCTCCTCTTCAATTCTCTCTAGGGAAATGGCAAGGATTTGGAATGGAGGAAAAAGGAATTCTAGCTCAAACTCACAATGTGGTTGCAAAATATTGGGGCAAAGGAGGAATATTGAAATGGGCAGAATTTATTTGCTCTCATGATTCCTTCTAGAAAGGGACCCCAAAACATTATTTTATAGGCCAAAAAAAATAGTTATTTGGTTGGGTGACCAGCTATGGGCGTTCAAATGGTTAGGTAACTACCCGAAAACCCGTATCCCTTTGCAATTTTTTATTTTTCGCACTTTTTGTGAGTATACGTGGGTTGTAATGGTGCATCAAGCATGTGTACATGGGAATTAGTGGTACAAGGCACGTACATCTTCAAAAAAATGGTTTTTTTAGAAGAGTTTCTCAATGATGGGTTGGCAAAAATAGCAAGTAAGATGGCCTAATGTTAGGTATGCATGTCTGGTGGAATTTAGGGTTATAATAGATGCCCCCTAGTGTGTGAGGTCAAAAGCGCATCTGATGGATGAAATACATTACAAATATTCACCAACGTACGAAAGGAGTGAGCCCAAAGACCAGAGTTCGAGAGGTTCCATATGCAAAATAATAATTTGTATCACTGAGGTGGGCATACCCATGCTCAGGATAAAATAAAATCATGGTTTCCAATCAAATACACTGTAGATCCATGTCATATAACTATATAAAGTGTAGTCATGAGCAATACACAGTGGATCTACATCTCAAAATCAAAAGATATACATGTATAGTATCCATCTTCAAGAAGATAATGATGCCTGATGGCTGGATATGAAGCCTTCAAAGCTCGGGAAACAACTTCAAGATCTTCAAAAATCAGGTAGGAGTTTAATATGAGTGTATGAATTCACTACCCAGAGGTATTTGATGGCTCGTCGGGAACAGACAAGAGGATCTAGATGATCAAGCAGAGAACTTCATTGCTTTTGAATAAGGACTTGATTGGTATTTTGGGGTGGTTGGGAATGAGGAAAAGAGATAAACTGTAGAAGGGTCGACTCAAGTTTAGTAAAACTTCCCATAGACAAAATCACGACAAATGATGAGACTCAGGCAACATGGCATTGACATAAGTTCACGATGCAGGAGGCAATACAAACTCTCCATATTTTTGGAAGGGAGGACACATCTCTATGTAGCGAGAACAACTTCCTAAGGTCATATTAAATCCCAGAGCTTGACGAACAAACAAAAGGATGTGCTTTGTCCAAGGGTGACTCATTGTGTTTCCAACAAAAAAGAAAATACTTTTTCTTTCCTCTTTTGGAGGTATATATGATTTTTTTTGTCTTTTTCAATAATTTTGGAAAGCTTGAAAAAGAATAAAAGAATGCTACGTTACAAAGGAGGAACGAGTGTCGTAGACATACTAGATCCAAGTGTAAGGAACACATTGATGCTCAGAGAAAGGAGACATATGCAGGAAAAGGACATTCGGGAAAAATTCTCCATGGGTCAAGGTGTCAAGACACAGAGGCAAAGTGCTACAAGGCTTGTGTATAAGGCATTATTGAGATTGTTCAGTCGAGAGCAACATGGAGCTGGCATTAGGCCAAAGATGCAGGAATGCAAATGTGATTAATAATACACAATGATAACATCCTTCGATGTAATTTTAACGAGCCCAAAGAAGGTAAGCTCCGCATTTTTTCAATTTTTAGAGAGTCTGAAAAAGTGTAAAAGGAGACTCCACTGGGGTACCTTTTTCGAAGGTAGTCTAGTCGGTTCAAAAAATAGGTAAACTAGCACCAAAAAGACATCTATTCAAAACCATTTTAACGAGTGTGACAAAGACAATATCACTTGGCAATATTTTCATATTTAAGGAGTCTGAAAAGAGCTTAACTATGGACTCTGTAAGGGATGTTCTTCTGGACCGATTTAACGAGTGTGAAGAAACAAGGTCACTCGGCCATCTTTTCAATTTTAGGGACTCTTAAAAGAGCTTAACTATGGACTCCATGGGTGTTCCTTTTTTGTAAATTTAGTCCCTCAGACCCGAAAAAGGGTTAAAATTATACCTGAGAATACTCTTCTAATGAACCGAAGCTCCTAGAGTATACCTTTGTTTGTACAATTGGTTATCTGGACCGAAAAAGAGGTAAACTACCGCCGGACAGACGTGCCTTCAAATTTTAGTTTGGCGAGCGTGAAGGGAAACAAGATTGCTCGGCAATCTTTTCATGTTTAAAGAGTCTGAAAAGGGCTTAAAGAATACTCATCCTTGTTTGGGAGTCCTGATGGTGAGGTCAAGAGTGAGGATGAATCAATGAAAATGAGGCTCAAAACTCGTAATCAGGAAAAAACTAAAAAGGACTCCAGAGCTTATAGTCATTAACAACGACATCGACGCCAAAAGCAATGAGGATATAACTAGGGACTCCATGTAAAGGCAGGCTCTACCACTAAATTACGGCACTACTAAAGAAGCAATGGGGGTTCTGTGTCTCAACTCAGTGAGGTCCATCCTATGGAAAATAAAAAAATACAACAAGATGCAAAAAGTGGAGGCGGAAACCTAACTTAGATGCAAAATGTTGGAAAAATGACTTTTTACAAAAGGACCTTTAAAAGAGACCCAACTCTATAAAATTTTCCCAATATTAAAAGTAACATGTATCGTAACATCCCATAAGAAACTCAAGAACCATACTAAATGATTTTTAAGCTAGAAAAAAATGACAAAAGGGTCCAAAAAATGACAAAAAGGGGCCAAAAAATCTATAAATAGAAGTTGGAAACTCATTATCACCATTCTAAATTAAGAATTGACCAAAAAGTCAAAAACATTCCATGAGATTTAGTGGACAAAATGAACTTCCGATTGGACCGATTAAGTATAAAACAACCCCTTTTACAATTCAATACTTCTCTTTTAGTTCATTTTAGTTTTTTGGGGGTCCCGCACTCTTAAAAAAGGTGCATCCTTATGTGTACGCGGGTTTTCCAAGGACAAAACACGTATGCCCACGGGCATAAAACAACCTGCCTACATGCATATGCAACTGTTCTCAATATAGCCTACGTACACCCATAAACATATGGAAAAAAATTAAAAAGAAAGAGTTAACTCCCCTTTGAAAATGGCATTTTGTAGGATCTACGTTCATTAGAGAGAAAGGGAGCATAAAGACATTTATTCTTTGGTATCAGAAGACCCTTCTTCTCTTGCCGCATTAGCACAATGTGGTTTGTTTAAATACTTCCAATGTCCATTCATGCTGGCACAACCCAGGCTGTTGAACACCTTGGTAGATTATTAGCACCCTGATGTGGAAGCATTTACGCTCGAAGGACAATCGTTGACTCCAACGATTGAGGATATTTATTTTTTGAATGGCCTCTCAAGGAGAGGGGAACCAGTCAACCTTCTTATTTTTCGTCCTGGGCCTCACAACATTGAGGAGTTGATTGGACTCCATTGCGAAGACGACACAGATAAAGTGGGTTCTGAGGTGTCAATCCACAAGATTTCAATCCTATCACTGAAAGTGATAGTTTTACTTATTGGGTGGATCACTGGATCCATGGCCTTACATCATGCCTCCTGGATGCATATGCATTGTGCGGTTTAGTTCTTAAATGCACAAGTTTTCGACTGGAGCACAATCATGCTCGATTGCATGAAGAGACAATTAACAGAGTGTTGTGTGAGGAGAAACAAAAACTTTGGGTTTGGGACTGTTCTGTGTTCCTTTTTCTTCGAAAGCGTACCTAGTCTTAGTCCGTGAGAGACAGTATGAGGGCACGTGGCCTCTCTCCTAACAGTGTGCAAATGGGCGTTGTTGTCGCGATAGGGGGGAGGGAGGACCATTGAGGCCCTCGATGATAAATTTTTCAACTAGTGGTCTCTGCAGATTCCTTCTATAGAGGACTACCCCTATGTCGGGATCAACTTCTCCAGGGATCCTAATATGCCCGTACCTCCTGGACTAGAACAAGGAGAGGTAGGTATGTTTGTTTTCCAAAGTTATTTAATTTTTATTTCTTTTTATATATATCATTTTTATGTGTATCAGAGTATCTGACAACTATGTATGTGTTATGTATAGATGTGAGACCAGTGTGTCTAGCAGACTTCTCAAGGCCTAGGTGAAGTCCTCGACCAGAGGCAAGACCAGCTGCGGCCGACGAACCACCAGTAGGGGGACCTCCAGTCAAAGAGACTGAGAGAGTTTTGATATGGGTGGAGTGGAACCTCATTGCGCTCACTCACACAGTCCCTATGGAAGAGATTGAGGATATGCCACCATCGATGCAACCTCGTGTAGTTGGGGTGCCACGGACCTGGGTCCAACTTTTCCAATGTTTGGAAAATGTCGTTGTTCACTACAGCAGGGCCAACAAGCCCCGCCCTTAGGTAGGCTAGACTACTTACGTGACGAGGGAAATTTTCTTCTTTGGTTGAAGAGTGTGTTTCTGCATCATTAGCTAGGGAAAAGTATTGTATTTCATAAGTTTTTGCAGTTCACTTAAATCATAAGTAGCTTGTAGTTGAGTGAAATTCCTTTGAGTTTGTTGTCCAAAATCTTAGAAAAGTCAAAAAATATTTCTTTTGAAAAGTTGTTGAAATTTTGCATTCAGTAAAATTTTTGTTTCTAGCTTTTTTATTCATTTTTTGCTTTCATCTTTTACACATCAACAGTTTCACCCCCATACCCCTTGACATAAGACAAATCCATAAAAGTAACGCTAAAATTAAAATCTACTAGACTTTTATGTTTGTAGGGTTCACAAACTAGTTCAGGACTAGGGCCTTGGATTAGGTTGGAGAGGAAACTCTTCAAGGCCATTTAAAATCAAACATTGGAGTCTGAGATAGGGAGTGTCTAACTCCAGTTCCGTGGAAGTTATCTAGGACCCCCCTCTAACACAAGGGATAAACATGAGGTCGCGTGCGGAAAGGTAGTGGAGATAACCCCTCCAAAGCTGGACCAATCGTAGTGGAGAACACATATAGAGGGCTTGTTTTGGGATTCCGTCATTTGCATTTGC
>JASDQU010739312.1:372731-388620 GCA_032191745.1 Picea mariana | reverse complement strand
TAATAGGACGTAGAAGGTTGGGCTTGCATTGCATTCCAATAATTTTGGGAAGGGTTGCCCCCTGTCGATCCGACGGAGATATATCCTGAGCCTTGCCTGGGGTTCCATTGGCTATGGAAGGGGTTACCCCCGGTTGACATCCCTGATGAGAGAACTGATCCTTGCCATGGATTCCAAGGTCTTTGTGAGGAAGGAATTCTTGAGTTTGCCCCCTGTGCAAGAATAATACCCTGCATAGGATTTTGTTGTCCATAACTGGGGTTGCCCTTGGTTGAGATGGAAACTGATGAGAATGTGTTGTTACCAAATGCGTCGAACAAAGAGAATGATGTTGAACCTACTAGCATGCTATAATAAGGAAGTCCTTGACTACTTTCTCCAAATGAACTATAGTTTACGTTCATCCCAGAGGAGTATTGGTGAGCACCTTTGAGCGAAGGGGACAAAGGAGGTATATGACCCCCTCCACAAGGGAAAGTGTTATAGGGAGCTAAAGTGCCCCCTATGGATCCTTGCAGATGAGCGTTTGAGCTCCCTACCCCCAGAACTAGAGTCTATAGATTAGAGTAGGAAAGGAAAAAGTTCATATCGAAGCCAGGCATCCCATATGAGAACAGAGGGCATGTCACACTCTAGGTGAAAGGAGCAGTGATCACCACCATAGACAAAATCAGACCATTTCTCGAGGTAAAGGCGGTCGAGAACATAGTGGTCCAGACTAAAAAGGGTTGGTTAGGAGGTGGAAAACCCCTTGTAGTGACAGTCATAGAGGGAGTATGAGGATTCCCTGAAGAAGCAGCAACATTTATCTCCATTGCTACTTGTGACACTACCTGACGCTCGTAAGGGTCAACCTATACAATGATGAGTGCCAATAGATCAGTGATCGGAGGTTTATAAGTACCAAGAGCTTCCTCTCCAAGGTCATAAATGGTTTTTTCCTCTGGTCAAATGTTCTCCTCTCAAATATGGGTAGGGCACAGTTTCCTATGGCCTGGTCACCTCAAAATACCCTTGCTAGTCTAGTCTTCGCCTTAGTGGTGGCGGGGGTGGCTCCAGATTAATCGGTGGAAAGCCAAGAAGTATTCACGATTGGTGGAGATTTTGATCCTCCACGGTGTGAGAATATCAATGACACACTAGGGATTTATATTAATGTCAAATACTAGCACACACTAGGAAAATCTCCTATTAGATAAGACAAGCAGATCACTAGCTAGTTGGAAGAACAGTTACACCAGCCAACACTAGAGCAACTTACCAGTGCAAGTGAAACTCGAATATGAAATAACCCTCCTAGTATACTCTACAAAGTGTGGCCTGATGTGTGCCCTAGGTACCATGATATAACCCCACAGTCACCTATGTAAGTCACTATTATAAAGGCAACTAGGTTGCCAATGCCCGAATAGTCACTAGGCGGGTACAGTCGATATTCGGGTGGACCGAAATGAGAAGGGTATCAATCTTAAAACCTATCAAGGGTATTAAAATCAAATGTTCTGGAAGATGACTAATTACCTCAAACTAATTCGAGACCCATGAAGCTCCGTGGCAAATGTGATCAACGAAATCCCAAGATAAGCCCTCTATATGTGTTCCCCACTACGCTTGGTCTGTCTTTGGAGGGGTTATCTCCACTACCTTTTCGCACGTGACCTTGTGTTTATCCCCTGTGTTAGAGGGGGGTCCCAGATAACCTTCATAGTTACTTGACTTTCAAGCACTCCCTAGCACAGACTCCTATGTTTTTTTTGTAGCCTTGAAGAGTTTCCTCTCCAATCCTAAATCAATGCTCTAGCCTAGACTAAATTGATGGACCCTACAAACACAAAGTCTAATAACTTTTAATTAAGGGATAATTTAAGTAGTTGTCTTAAGTCAAAGGGAACGAAAGTGAAACCAATGATGTTATTTAAGAGATGAAAGAGAAGAGAAGAAAACGAAACTGAAAACAATCTACTTCTTCTTCATAAATAAAGATTTTCCAAATTAAACTCTTTCACCAAACTTTTTGTAACTATTTTTCCTCATATATTTGAAAAGAAAAACCTAAAACAATATTTCTCTCGACTACGAGCTACTTAATATCCTAAGTATTCAAATAAATAACTTGAGAAAAAATTATTTTTCCTTGATAAATAAAGAAACTAACCTAAACTACTTTTACCAAACAAAGAAATGAAAAACGTTTTTTTATTATTTTATGCTTCAAAACAAGAAACTTGAAAATGAATTCTTTTTTTTTCTTCTAAAGAAAAAAAGGGAAAAATGAAGACAAGACAAGACCAATAAATGACTTCTGGCCCACTGTGGATCGCAGGGAGTCACTAACAATACCAAATAGGCATATTAGAACAGACTCACAAGCTCATCTAAAAACCCTAATAAAGAAAACACTAGAAATATTTGATGAACAAAATCTATACTGAGGTCAAACCTACGCTACAGACTGCTATAATAGATACCAGGACTAGATCAAGAAAACCCCTGAGAAGTATGACTTCTGATAGGGAAGAGTATGACTACCTCTTCTTTAAAAAAAAATATCTCAACACAGGCATGCTAATGACACTTCAACAACCTAAGTATGTACGTGGGTTGTCTAAAGGTAGGTCATGTATGTATGTGTGCAGACCCACTATAGGCCATGTACACCTCTGTAACGTTCTAAAAAAAGAAAACAAAAATCAAGCTTTCAAGCCAGGGAATACTGGTATGGAAGACCAGAATCCCTTAAAGACTCAGACACTTACAGAAACTCACAAAAGGAAATTAAACCCGTTAAAGCACCCAAAAAGAATATCCCATAAAAACCCTAGAGGTTTTCCCAGTACGGTCACCAATTTTGCTATAGCGGGAAAACCCCCTATGGACTACACTAGGGTTCCAAAGTGCAGGTAGAGATAATTGTCTAAAGTCTCCTACTTTTAACAACTATCCCGACATTACCCCACAATCATACATAAAAAACAAAGTATAGGGATCCAGTAAGCTTACCTTAAACCCCGCATCCAGTGTTGATTCCTTTGCACTCAGTTGCTTCTCAACTACAGATCTCTTCCCAAGGCCAACCTTCATTCACCAAAAGACAAACAAGAAACTACAAGCATGCATTCTATATATGGATTGGTGGGTTAGATATCATAACAAAAATACAAATAAATCATGAAGATAGAAGACATCATTTGGCGAGACGAAAAAAGTATTTATTTATATTAACCTCACAAAGTTGCTTACAATATGATATTGACAACTGTTCCTCGAACTTGGTCCTAGGCTCCTCTTCACCATGCACCAACTGCTTCCATGTATTCTTCTCCTCTTCAATTATCTCTAGGGAAATGGCAAGGATTTGCAATGGAGGAAAAAGGAATTATGGCTCAAACTCACAATGTGGTTGAAAAATATTGAGGCAAAGGGGGGATATTGAAATGGGCAGAGTTTCTTTGCTCTCATGCTTCCTTCTGGAAAGGGACCCCAACACCTTCTTTTATAGGCCAAAAAAGATAGTTATTTGATTGGGTGACCGGCTATGGGCAGTCAAATGGTTAGTTAACTACCCAAAACTCGTATCCCTTTGCAATTTTTTATTTTTTGCACTTTTTGTGAGTATACATAAGCTATAATGGTGCAACAAGCATGTGTACATGGGCAGTAGTGGTGGAGGGCACATACATCTTCAAAAAAATGGTTTTTTAGAAGAGATGTTCAATGATGGCTTGGAAAAAATAGCAAGTAAGATGGCCTAATGCCAGGTATGCATGTATGGTGCAATTTAGGGTTATAAAATTCATCAGAAGAAAGGCAATTTCATTTTTAACAACAAATAAGGCATGATATCATATGCTAGGTGAAAGATGTACTTTTTGAATTTGATTTGGTTTCTCTTCTCTTATCAATTTTCTTTCATTTGATACAATGTGTCAGATCTTTTTGCATAGGGATATACAACACCTTTGGCACGAGGGAGGGTCAAAGAGCCTCTTTCAGGACTCTTTTCCAGGCTCACATCTCATTTTCAAAGACCATCATGTTCACATTACAACCCTGTAGAACCAAACACAAAGGAAGAAATTCAAAAGCAAGCACAAAATAAAGAAGTTTCATGAGGAACAAAAAATTTCAGTACTAATCCTCCAGAAAACTCTAGCCTAAAAGATGAACTCTAATAATCGGCAAGATTCAAATACAAAGGCATTCACATATACTTTTGATCATGAATATCATATGGGTATTGGTTATGCAATGGTAAAATAAAAGGTAACATGGTATCGTTTATTTTCCTTTTCTTATAAAACTACAATAGGTATGAAATTTTATACTAGATTTTATGATCTCATTGTTAAAACCATATGCTGAACTATTATTTTACTTCCCTCATACCCATATTCTTAACCTTAATTAACTTCCTCATTACATAAGCGCTCAAAAAGACGTTGAGGGAAAAATTACATCAAATTTGATTGAATGTAGTTATGAACTGAAATGAGTATGCCCAATAATGATGAACCATGACTCTAAACCAAGAACATGCTTTACCCTTAGTAATCATGAATCTACCTTGTATCATGTTGCAGGATTAAACATTAAATTCGTTGCTTGAAGGTCCAATTGCCTATCCCGAATGACAATGATGTTTTATCTATCATCATGACTACTACCAAACATCTTGTTCCCATCATTGTACTAACGGGCATGAATGAAATGGTTTATCTAGGTGGCGAAGCCATCTAGATGAGCCTCATCACATTTTAATTTCCTTCGCAGCATTTTCATTAAACCCACCTTTCGAATTATTGACGCCATTACTATGTTCATTCTTATTTTCCCTACCACTACCCATATTTTCTCCATTACAGAGCCTATTGTTTAACCTGACATCTCTTCTCTACAGTATCCGGTACCAAACCCTTACACTCACAATCAACCAAACTCTTACACCCATAGCCCGGTTTACACTCACAGTTTATAAGGATGGTTGTGAGTAGGCATGAACCAGTCTTCCATGTTTATAGGGAGACCGAGGAGTTCCAACTATGTAGAGATAAGTATACCAGAGCGGGTTGGATCCCGTTTTTAGAAAAAATCACAGGTTGTCATGATGGGGTATCTCATGCATTCACCCAAAGTTACGATGGAGAAATTGTGTACATAGGTAACCTGCAACTAACAATAAATGAAGCAAATCTAATGGAATCCATGGGATTGCCTAGCAGAGGAGACAAGTATTTCAAAGGACAAGGAATCAATAAGGAAATGTGTCAAATGCTTGTCATCCTCCAACGATTCCTCACTTGTGAAGGCAGGTATGTTGTAACTTTCCTATATCACCTTAGGGTTTTGTTGCACTTTGAAGGAGGTCCTGAGATTGAATTTCCATACTTTTTATGGATGATCTTGTAAAAGATGGTGAGAGGTGTCAAATCCTTACCTAAAACTGAGAAGACTAGTATTTGTCATCAAGTCTTATGAGAATGCTAGTTATACATGAAATCATGAAGCAAAGGTTTAGTTGAAAAACCCTCATCACTCAACACTTTTCCACAAAAAATGAACCTGTAGAGGAATCCCAGCTTGCTCCAGATGAACATGAGGAACCTAAGAAGAAAAAGGGTAAGAAATACAAGGTAGCTCCATCATCCTCCAAAGAAGTGAGCCAAAAATATAAAGCTAGGATAAGAAAAGACCAAAAAACTCATGACTCTTCGAGTAAACAAGTAGGGCTCTCTTCCTCAGTTAATAAGGCTCTTAAAAGTCAAGAATCAAAAGATAAATCTGAATTAGTAGAAGAGATCTCAGTAGTAGCACATGAGGAGAAGGATCATAAATCAAAACCCTTGAGGAAAGACAAGAGTAGATCAAAGAATAAAGGTGAAAAGTCTATAGAACAACCTCCTGTAACCATTCAATAGACAGAAAAGAGGAAGAGAAAACTTTTTAGCACTTATGAGAAGACAAATCCATAACCTCCTTCTAAGAGAACCAAAAGAAGCATGGAAAATAAAGGAAAAGATGTTGCCATTCCTCTTACGCATGAATACCCAACAGATTTTACCTCCTCTCCTCTAGACCTACCAGTCCAGGATGACATCCCTAGCTTAACTAAGGAGAAATTTACTATTACTTTGTGTGGGATGAGAGAGGAAGTGAAAGAAAGAGAACAAATCTAGTTGGAAACAATGGATTCAATGAAGACCTTAACAAAATAACAGATGAGGAAGAAGATTGAGGAGCTACAAAAACAAAACCAGGAACTAAAACAAGAGGTGAAGGAATACCAGCTACTAGATGGGTATATCAAGAAGGAAAATGAGAAACTAAAGGAAACCAGCTAGCAACTCCAAGATGAACATGAAGAGACTTCTAATAATATCAAAAAGGTACTAATACTCTTACAATACACTAGGGTCATAAAAAGGGAGCTGAAGGAAGAATCATAAGCTGTCAACATCATTGATCCACATGATTAAAGAGAATGGAGTCTGAAGTTTTGTAAAATTTTGAGTATGTTTCAGTTGCATGAGGACATGCAATGATTTTGGCATGGGGGAATGTTGAGCTCTAAATTGACATCCCCAACACCATATTATACTCCTCATTTACACCTTTTTGGCCTACCCAATATTGAATAAATGAAAAAGAACACTATCTCCAGTCACTTATAAGGTCATGAGGTAAAGTATATTTGAATTCATGCATTTTGTGGCTTATTAAGCTAGGAGATTAAATATTTCATGTGTTAATGTTGAAATTTCTATATGTAGCCTTTGACCTTTGGACAAGTTCGACACTCTTATGTCATCCAATCCATCCAGTACCAAGAGCGCCTCCTGTTCAAATCCGGTACCCGTAGATCACTCACTGTCATGATCGGGTACCAACGCTCACAACCTATTTTAGTTTGGTAACAACCAATTGCACATTGTTCAGATATGGTACTATCTGTCGTGTCTTTCCTGTTATGATCCGATACCAGTAGAGGAAACAGAGTATGCCAAGTTAATCTCCAGATCGTGCCTGAGATATTTGTTGATTGTTTATTAGATCATCAAAGTTTATAGCAAGACTATTGAGCTACTTTGATTATTTCTTCATCCTCATGCGCTTTGTGTCATGAGGTTGAAGCTTAAAATATGTAACCGAGTATGTAAATTTGACAATTGTTGATATACTAAAGATTTCACCTTGTGTTTCATGTTTGAGACTGTTTAAATAGTCATGGAAAGGATGGTGGCTAAGGAGAACATAGAGAGCATAAATAACACAGTATGTCAGAGCAGTATCGCATATTGTAGAACATATCTTACGTTTGAGTTTAATAGAAGAGTTTCATTTATTTCCATGTCTTGATTACTAATGAATGGATGTGAATTGAGTTGGTAGAATAATCTAATTTCATGTTTTGATATCTGAGTAAGAGTGATGTGTTGATCGAAGACTAACTTACTGTAGACTCCAATTGCTAACCTGTTGAAGCGGCAAGGTCCCACCGCCCAACATAGGTCACCATTCTTGTAGATTAGTGTTAGCAGTTGATTTCGATAGTGTAACTGTTAGACTAGTTGTAGCTTTGATTTCTCAATTTAATTCATCATCTCTGATAGTTTCAGATGCTAGCATTATAGTTCGGTTTAGGATTTTGATCATATAATTTCTTAAGATCTTTACTTACTCTATTTTTTCACATGCCCTGTTTATGTTTTTATGAATTTGATTTCTCTTAGTGAACATAGACGTTGGCAGCAATAGTCAAACATGCTGTAAAAGAACTAGTGAAGTTCACAATAGATTATTGTGAACCATAGCATACCCAATATACTGGCTACTGAAATACCCATGCTATGCCTTGATGATTGATGTGTGATTTCCTTTTCAGAGTGTGATTGCATAATTAGCTTTTTGGGTCAAATAACAGAGTTGATCTGTCAAAGGACTCCATCTCATACTTGCATGTGCCACAATGGAGTAGATAGCCCCTCTGTGAAAGACAACCAAAGTGTTTTTTAGTTTGACAGTTTGCTTTATTCCCAGCATGCATAATCTAGATTAGTTCTATACTCATGACATTAGAATTACCTCTCTTACTTGTGTCTTGTAACTCTGTTGATTACAAATCCCTGATTGATAATTAATGTGTGCATTATATTAATCATATAAGCAACACAATAGTCCCAAAATCCAAAGTAAATATGGACACTTCATATTCGGGTACAAGTGTCTAAAGAATAGCAAGGGTTCATAAATTCAACGTTTGGCATTCCAGGGGTGCAGTGGTGCTCAGCAGTGAAAACCTTCGAAGTCTCAAACTCCAAAGTAATTATGGAAATTTCATGTTTGAGGAGACATGTCTCCATATCAGTCTATTCAGGAATTATGCATTTGGGGGATTTCTGGTGTAGTGTGGAAAAGTATCCTGAAGTCCTGAAGTCATGGGGCCCTAGAGTAACATGGCCTGATGACATCACCTAGGGTGATGTGGACACACTTTATTCTTTCCATGTGTCACTGTGTCTCATGTTTTTCAAAGACCATTCATGCGAGTTATTATATGACACGTGTCACTCGTCAAATAGGGCCACATGTACGTTCCTTGTTTTCTTCCACGTAGCACCCCTTGGTGCTTAGTTACTGATGAAGACTCTGAGAGTTCGCTAGTTCAACGTTCTGAAGGAATGAAGTATGATGAAGGTGGAACCCCCAAAGCTCTAAAGAGCAGAGTAAATCCTCATCGTTGATTGGGATATGACACGTGGCAGTAGATATTGTAGTCCATAGAATTGTAACTCCATAGGATACAAAGCATAAGCAGTGGGGGTCGAGGACCCCTGAAGGATTGAAGGCCAGAGTCCATCTCAACCGTTGATTATAGTAGATATGCAGCACAATATCCCAAGGTCTAGAGACTTGGTACTCTAGAGAAATTGAGTGGCAGGTTGCTTGAGTCTAGAACTCCCTAATACCATAGTTAATCTCGATCATTTATCGGTAAAGGGTACGTGGAAACAGATCCTACAATCTGGAGACTTTGCACTCCAGAAGAGTTGAGAGTGTGGATAGTCTGAAACTCTCAAATCTCATATTATTAGAGCTCTCGTTGACCATCTATCTCATCCCTCGATCGATTTTAAACCACACGATCTCATATATAATAATTCTAACACAGAAAAGTGCCAAGAAGGATTTGGCCCGTGGTTTCAAGCCGTGGTCACTTGGGAAAGTGATTTGAAGGAAGTGCATGTGCAAAATTGATTTTTTTATTGGCGCAGGGATAACATGGAAGTGTTATTTATATACATTCTTCATGATTTGAAAGGACCTGTAGAATTATTGACAAATTTTGTTTATCATATGCTTAATGATGAAAAAATGGTCACTTGCACATTTTTCATAATTAAGGGGTCTAAACATATCGTCTCAGAATGTGTATTGAAAAAATGGATGAAGGCAAGGGAGCCTCTAGCCATGATAAAGAGGTCAAAATCCAAAATACTAGAATTGGAAATGCAGAGACAAATTCCAATGGACGCAAAGTCCGAGGGGAGTAAGAAACATTGCTAGAAACTGTGAAGAGACTGAAAATAGAAGTGAAGAGCTACAAGGAATACAATGAAAGGTTTATGAGAGAGAAAATTTATATAAATGATTGAGTGCTATAGAGCTTAAATCATTTGTAAGGTCAATCCAAGAATGTCTCAAAGAAAGAGGAAGAAGGTAGGTGTCATGAAAGAAGAGATGATCGTGGAAGAGCTAGTTATTCCAGGAGTACTAGCAAAGCTCATAGACACCACTCACCTCCTTACTCAGAAATAAGGTCTTATGCATCTGAAGACACCATAAGTAGTCCAGAGGTGTCTCCCATTAGGCACCAAATAAGAAGGCATGAATTGGACAGTTTGCAAGGATAGTTGGGGAATATTAGGCGGCCACCATCCTTTGATGGTGAAAGAGAAAAGGAATATGATGTTGAAACATGGTTTCTTGGACTCGGGATATATTTCCAATTGTATAACTATTCTTCAAATCTAGAAGCCAAAATTTCCACCTACCATTTACATGGGAAAATTGCAGTGTGGTGGGATCATCTGAAGCAAGTTGAGCATGTTAATGAGAATAGGATTACTTGGAAGTAGTTCAAGAAGTATTTTTAGAAGGAGTACCTCTTAGATCATTTTTATGACAAGAAAATGCAGGAGTTCTTTGAAGTCAGGCTAGGAAGCATGACTACGGTAGAATATGAAAAGAAGTTCTTGGGGTTGTTAAAGTATGTTGGGTTTATAAACGATGAAAAGGTAAAAATACAGAGGTTTTTGAGTGGACTTCCATTGTTTTATAAAGAAAATATTCAGTATGATGAACCCAATACCTTGACTAAGACCATCCAGAAGGCCAAGTACTTGTATGAAAAAGGCTAGGTCAGAGAGTCCATGCAGAAATATTGGAAGGAAAAGAAGAAGGATAATTATGATCAGAGGAAGAAGGGATTCAAACCTCCTTTCAATAGAAATGAACCTAATAAAAATCAACAAGCTCGGTATGCTAAGGATGAATCCTAGAAAGAATACTCCTTGGGGAAAAGGGGAATACCACCAATCCAATGTTGGGTATGCAAGGAAGATCACTTGTACAAGGATTTCCCACATAGAAAAGACAGAGTGAAGATTTTTCACAACATCCAAGAGGCTACAACAGTCAAATACATGGAAAGAATTTATGCACCCTTAGATGATCGAAAAGTAGAATACCAATCCAACATGATCGAGCTGGAAGGTAAGATTATAAATCTTCCTGTTGCTATTGTAATTGATTCAGGAGCAATTCATTGTTAAATTGATCCTAATATAGTGGATAGATTTTATTTGGAGAAAATTAAGCTTGGGAAATCAAGTTTGGTTCAACTAGCCATTGGAACCAAGAGGAGAATCCATGATAAGGTCCGAAGTTGTTCCATAAGACTTAATGGTGTGAATATCAGTGTTGATCTAAATATCATACCTTTGGGGTCTTATGATATTCTAATTGGAATGTATTGCTTGGACAAGCATCATGTTGTCATAGATTGTCATAGCAAGACATTTGCATGTCTTGATGGAGATGGAAAACAGAGCACTATGAAAGGAGCTCCAAGACCCATCACTATAAGGGAGATTCATCATTACAGTTGAAGAGATGTTTCAGAAAAGGATGTCAATTATATGCAGCCCTTGTGGAGGATCCAAAAGATATAAAGGGGCCAAGCCTTGAATATTTCTCGATACTACAAGAATTTGAGGATGTATTCCAAGAAATACCAGGGTTGCCACCAAAAAGGGAGGTAGATTTCTCTATTGATATAGTGCTAGTAGTTTCCCCGGTGTCAAAAACAACTTACAAAATGAGCACACCAAAGTTAAAAGAATTACAAATGTAGTTGGAGGAATTGTTGAATAAAGGGTACATGCATCTAAGTGTTTCACCTTGGGTAGCACCAGTACTCTTTGTTAAAAATAAGGATGGAACCTTGAGGCTATGTATTGACTTTCGACAGTTGAATAAGTCTACTATAAAGAACAAGCATCCTCTACCCAGAATTGATGACGTCTTTGAATAGCTAAGAGGAGCAAAGATATTTTCAAAGATAGACTTAGGTTCAGGATACCATCAAGTAAGAATCAAGGAAGAAGACATCCATAAGACATATTTTAGAACCAGATATGGGCATTATGAATTTGTAGTGGTGCCATTTGGATTGTCCAATGCACCAGTTGTCTTTATGTGCTTAATGAATGGCATATTCAGAAATTTCTTGGATAAGTTTTTCATAGTATTCTTGGATGACATACTTGTCTATTCTAAGTCTGAATAGGAGCATAAACATCATCTAAGATTAGTATTGCAAGTGATGAGGGAAAATCAATTGTATGCCAAGCTGAGTAAGTGTTATTTTTATTAAGAACAGTTCCATTACTTGGGGTACATTATTTCAGAACATGGTATAGCAGTAGATCCTGAGAAGATTTCAGGATCTATTTTATGGGTCAATGTTTCAGAAGTCATATATTTTATGGGTTTAGCCGGTTACTACAGAATATTTATAGCAAGGTTCTCTAATATTTCTTATCCCATCACTTCTTTGCAAAGGAAGGGAATTAAATTTGAATGGACAACTGAACATGAAAAGAACTTTAATTTGTTGAAGGAGTTACTCGCTAGTGTGCCTGTGCTAAAAATTGTTGACCCAAATGAAAGTTTTTTGGTATGTACATATGCGTGCAAGGAAGGACTTGGTGGATTCCTCACTCAAAATGGACATGTCATTTGTTATGTGTCCAGAAATCTTAAGGAACATGAGAGGAATTATGCCACACATGATTTGGAGCTTGCTGCCATTGTTCACACATTAAATATGTGGAGGAATTATCTCATGGGAAAGAGATTTGAATTAAGAACATACCAAAGTGTTCTAAAGTATCTTTTTGAACAACCAACTTTGAATGCAGGGAAAACAACATGGATAGAATTTTTAAGTGAACATGACTTTGATATCAAGCATATCAAGGGAAAATAAAACAAATCTGTCAATTCACTTAGTATAAGAGTGCATCTCATGCATGCTACACTTGCTAGTATGCATCAGTCAGACTTGAAGAGAAGAATTTTAGATGTTGTTGTTATAGATCAACATTACCTACAGGTAAAGGAAATCTTACAGCAAGGAGATGTACAACAAAAAATGAAAGAGTATGAGATGAAGGAAGATGGATTACTTATGCATAAAAATAGAATTTATGTTCCTAGTTTCGGAGAACTTAGGAATTTTGTATTAAAAGAAATGCATAATGTTCCATATGCCAGAAATCCCGGTTATAAGAAAACAATTACAGCAGTAAGAAGCCAATTCTTTTTTCTAGGGATGAAAAACGATGATGTTGATTACATCGCCAGATGTATGGAATGTCAGAGAGTAAATTTTGAGCATAGACACCCAACGGGTCTACTACAGCCATTACCAAGGATATCAAGGCAACACGATTCAATCATGGTAGTGGTTGATAAGTTGAAAAAGGATGCTCATTTTGTTCCTGTGAAAACTATTATCCCTTATCCTAGGGATAACTAAGGATATCAACTCTTGAGGTCCACAGGTCCTAGACATGAGTTTCAAGAGATGGATGACTCAAGCATGTCCCTAGAGGTCCCCTCTTTTATTCAGTGCATCATATCTATCGATAGAAGCAGTATCCATCCCACTAGCTTGGTCCTGAAGCAGCAATAAGTCTTACTCCAAGAGGTAATGAGTCTGGGTATCATGGTATGTGTCACTCTGATTATTGAAGCAATTGAATATGTTGCATTGAATTCTCCTTCATTTCATAATGTTATCTTGGAAATTATGATGTTTAAATTTCTCATACCTAGGAGGGTGACATGATGCCCTAGTAAGTTTATATCCCTTTAGGATGGGTTTCCACAAGGTGGGTCTATGAAAGGTCACCGTCCATTCCCTCCATACTTACCACTTTCCATCCTTACTCTTTGCATTTTCCCCCTACCTTTGTTTGAGCATTGGGTTTTCCAGACTAGGAGGGGTTGTAGCTTGCTTTGTCGGAAGAAGGGGATAAAGGCCTAGAGGGTAAAAGTAACTAGAAATAGTTAAAATATAAAATGAAACCTTTGATATGCTTCGCCAAGGGATTCCTGAGAAAGAAATAAAAAAACCTCTCAGTAAGAAAAGGGAACCCATGAGATAAATCAAAACTCAAGGTACTAGTTGGTGGATGGGAGGTCTCATCATCAAACGACCTGTTAGGACCATGGGCATGTAGCGGTATGAAACTACCATCTATCTAGTCACCAAACTGGGGTAGTGGCTTTTGGTGGCATAGCCAAGAGAAAGGGGGTCTCATCATGAGCCATCCTTCTCATCTTTGTGAAATGTTTGTGGGTAACGATGTCACCTCTGGTCACCAAGCTAGAAGAGTGTCCCTGAGATCTTCCCTCAAATCATGAAAGAAAAATACCAAAAGAAATAAAACTAAGAATAAAAGGCATTGAATGAGATAGGAAATAATGGCATCCATGATAAGGTACAACTCTCCCTCTACAAAGGCACCCACAAGTAATCCCTACATTTCCCTATTATCACTGCACCCTATTCCCAACAGTTCCCCATGTCACCTCACACACACACTTACATGGCCTAGATTGGCTCTCACCTGGGAAACACCCCAAACTTAAGGAGGATTATCCCAATATGATGTCTTGTGACCTTCTCCAAACCTGACTTGTTGAATTGTATAACTTCTTTAAGCATTTGTCTGGGTAAAGGGGGGCTTAATGCACAAGTTTGGGTAGTTTGATTATTATATGTGATTGGAATTTCTATGATCCTTGTGAATTATGAACCCCTAGAGGGAATACTTGTTGTTGTTGCACGAATTTTCTTGGTGGACAGGTACATATGGGGGAATGATTAGCTCGGACCTCCATGGGGATAAAATACCATAGATTGATGCATTGACCCCAACTAGGGGTAGAGAAACACCAGAGGCTTGCACCAGGAATAAATAAGGGCATTTCCCTTGAGACACTCTAGTAGACCTAGACCCAGGGGGGTCTTACCTTTCCACCTGGACGTTGACCCTTGAGATCTCATGACATCATCATTTTTACCCTAGACATCATCCAATCGGGGTTTTCATTTATGAGGGCAGTTTTGTGATAGTTGGAATAGGTGGCAACATTCAGGGCCTTTGCAAGCCAAACGTTCTGCGTTTGAGGCCTAATGTTCCACCCTAGGGTCCTAACATCACCTGAAGAACATGATGTCACCCTTGGAGATGAAATTAGGTTTTAATTAACTTCATTTATGTAAAAATTGGGATTTTAATGTAGTTTGGCCATGTCGACCTTTTTATGACCTAGTTTTAATTAAAGGTCATTGAAACTATATAAATAGAGAGAAAAGACTCTCATATTTTCATCATGAACTCATCACACAAGTGTGTGGTCTAAAATCCATCCCTCTTTAAGGGTTATTGGCTGAACTAATTAGTGCGCAACTTCTTAGAGAGGAAATTTTTGGTGTATCTTGGCTATTCTTCATTGTGGAGGATCTTCAACTAGGGTTTGGATTCATTATTCTTGGTGAAGTAAGTAGAAAATATTCAATTTGTTAATGTTAATGAATGCTTGTGGTAAATTTTACTTGGTTCATGTTAAATATTATGAAATTTCTTGCTTAAAACCCTAGGAGAGAAACATAAGTTATTATATTTTTCTCTATAGTTTTCCACTTGTTTAAATTTCTCAAAGTGCACCTTGTTTATAAGTAGCTACTAGATCCATAAAATTCTGGCACTCTAGTATCCCTACTCTAATTTCCTATTGCATATATTATTTTCAAATTTTCTAAGGAAAGAGAATTTGCTAGGACCTAAGTTTCCTTACTTTCTAGCCAATTTTATTTTAGGACTTAGATGTTTGAGGCCTTGGGTTACCAACACCTCCTCCACCCATACTTTTAGAAAAAAAGGATCGTGGAGAAATAAAATAAAACAAATGCGGAAACAAAACACAGAAGATACACAATACAATAGAGACACAGATTTACGTGGTTCACCCAGTGTGGGCTATGTCCACCAGAGAAATTGCCAGGTCCTTCTTTTTTTATTATCCAGCATATGAAGGGATACAACCCCCCCTCTGCACTCCCTCGCATGGAAGAGTGTACATACTTCTGGGGTGTAAATACATCATGGGGTATAAACACAACTGAAAGTAAAAGACCTCTGAATCAGGAAGATAATCAGGCTCCACAACCAACAATCTCCCACTTTGAGACTGATCTCAACAACTCCAGCGTTGTTGTATATGCTGGACTCTGAACCTTCTTAGACCTAGAAAATTT
>JASDQU010739312.1:358127-372631 GCA_032191745.1 Picea mariana | reverse complement strand
CTTCCAGTGGTTAAACTGTACTGAAGGTAACCCACTTTGATACCAATTGTTGATACTGAGAGGGGGGTGAATCAGTATCAAGTACAATTTAAAAACATTTTTAAATTATACTTAAACCATTCAATTATATCCAATAAGCAATGAACAATAGTATAAGAGTTACACCAATACACCACAATACACCATGCATAATATATGAGAAATAATAAATAGTTTTTGTTCAAGGGAAGTAATGACTTCCAAAGGTAGCTACAACTTCCAAATGTAAAGGGAGGGATAAAACTACAAGAGGAAGATACAATCCTCCAATATCAGGAGATATTTGAACTCTCCATCCTTGCCCCTTCCTTCCACCCAAGAGTATATGAGAGATAATAAAACTTTACATTAAATAATCACCATCAACCAATCATCACATAGAAACTGATAATGCTTCCTAAGACTTCTTCAATTTATGCAATTCTTCAATTCTTGGAGTACTCTGATCCTATATATAATATTACTCAATGTATTCTCTAAAACTCCTCCAAGTTTCACTCCTTGAATCCTCCCCAAAAAGAATTTATAGAAAGAATGGTAGACTTTATTCAATTCTAGTCTATTCAGGAGACTGAACTTGTACAGAATGTCTCGCGCTCAATATTTAACATCCTATTTTGAAACTCACACACAGGAAAAAAAATTCCGTACTCTTTCCAATGAAATTTTTCCCACATCATGTGGATTCTTGATGAAAAATTTATGACTGTTTTACCCGTAACACCTGTTTCTTGACTAGCTTCATGACTGGTCACAAACCCTATCTTCCACAGAGTGTATCTCCATAATTATGGTGAATCAAGAGATGAAATGTTTACCAGAGGTACCTTGATTATGTCTTCTCAATGCCATAGAAATTTCACCATCTGAATCATTCTATAAAAAACATTTATAGCAAAAATTGTAAGATGACCTGAAAATAACATACCTTAGAACACATCACCAAAAGACTTCATCCTCCCTTGAAATCCGACCTTATTTTCTTCTTATTTCCTCTAAAATTTGACTTGTATCAAATGAAGGTATAACGATTTTTATTTATACCATTTATGTCACTTCCTTTTAACATTAGGGTCAACCTAACACTTTCTTATTTTGTAATTCTTTTCTTTAATTATCTTCAAGGCCTACATGTACTTCCTTCTTCAATTCACTTTGTCATCTTCAAAAATTCATTTCTCCTCAACCATGAGGATCCACGTGACGTGCCACATACCACCGAAAACAACATGATGTATACTATCCATCCATGGGTGTTGTATCTACATCTGCATTTTCCTTCATGTCCAAATACCTTCATCAATCTTGTGGTCCAAAACCCATGACTAGGGTTGACATCAATGACAACAACCAATCTTCCAACAGTTGTTGAAAAATATTGCTACACCCATCTCAAAGAAGCAAATTCATCTCAAAAGTAAAACTAAAAGATGATTAGAGATTGCCAATTTTTCTTCTAACAAGTTGTTATCATTCTGTCAACTTAGAGCTATATTTTCTTGTCATTTTCAAGCATTCATAAGGAATAATTGTTGTGGTTGTTACAAAATATTCATTTTTGTTATAGATAATTACCTTGTTGCAGGTTTATATCAACTTACTTATTTTTCAGAGGTTTTTGGTCTTGTGAATCACTAACATCATATGGTACTTTTAAATTACACTATTTTCCATTTGTTGTCTTGTTTTGGGAAGGTACACCTTATTTACCCTTTGCTTCATCTCTATAAGACACAAAAAACCTCTTACTTAAGTGACCTGTGAGAGGGGTGGGGATTTCTTATATCTTTTACCTTAGCCTTATGAAACCATCAGGTCACTGGGGACATCTCCCTTGGGGTACTGTGACATACTCCTAAATAGAAAGAGGTTTCATATTAAGGTGACAGTGATAGGTCACTCCATGTTACGCCAATATTTCATCCACTTTCTTTGGGATTTTAGAAAAGTATAGATTGTGCGATAACATTTTGGTGTTGCTTCCAGGGAACACTGAGTTAATATTCCTCAATGACACTTTTTCGGTAATCCTTTTCCTCAAAATCCTTTATCTTACGAAGCTTACCTGGTGACTCCACTGAGGGTGATCCCCTCATCCCTTTTATAAATTCAAGAAACATTTTTTTGGTGACTCCACTAACGACGACCCATAGAGGATGTCAATATACACCTTATTATCCTTTAATTATTTTTTTCCCTATGGTCTCTCCTAAGTGGGATACCGAATATTTTTTTGACCCTCTAGACTTGGAAAGTATCCAAGGAGGATCACATGATCTCCTGAAAGATGGAGATTCTTAGATACCCACATTTGCAGGAGAAAGTGGGGACATTGGTAACACACATTGGACTAAGTTTTCTAAGAAATACGAGTTCCATATGTTGGGGAGTGAAAATCTTGACACTTTTATGAGACTTTTTTTTTTCTTCACTCATTGGAGATGCTAGAAAATGGAGCACAACACTCCCTAGAAAGAGTATCAAAATTTGTGAGGATTTAGAACAAGTTTTCCTAAAAATATTGGGTGTAATTGAAAGCATGTCTTTCGTTTATGCCCGATACCTCAGAATTCGCAAAAAAGATGATGAAGATGTTAGAGAGTTCAATGATAGGTTCAACTCCTTTCTTAGTCGAATTGAGCCAAAATTTCAACCAGAGAAATCCGCCCTTCATCATTATTTAAATTCCTTCGAAGGATAATTCCAGTTTACCCTTAGGAACCATTTCCCTACAAACCTCAAGGAAGCACAAGATGTTTCTTGATGGGTTGAATAGAATATTAGGTTGAACAATTCCATTTCTTGGGCCAATCTTTTGAACAACCAATATGAGATATTAGGTTTCAATGAGGAAATCATGGAATAACATGACCTTCCATAGGTTCTAGAGGTAAAAAACCACATTGAACTAAATACTTTCCCTAGAAAATGGAGCATAGGTTTTTCAAACATGGAAGATGCCTCCTCATTTTCACAAAAAAATGAGCCCCTTGAGGATTTGAATCTTCCTCAAGGTACCTTTGAATATCTAGAGGATGAAGACATTGGATACTTACCTTCCCAAATCACTAGGGGAGGTGACTTCAAAGAAGAATCCCCTGTTATATTTCATGTTGGAAGAATGAGAATGAAATACAGTGAACTCACACCTTTTTATGTTACCCTCTAGATAATTGATTTCCTTCTCCATAATTGTGTTTTTTACCCAGATGCTCCTAGAAACATTATGACTGAAAGTGTTATGCACCAACTAGGTCTCAATATATCACAACCAAATATATAAGATGGTTTTACACGAGGTATTATCAAATACCTAGGTGTTTCCTTCCATTCTTTCCTCAATGTCCCTTTCAAGATCGATGTAATAGTAATAGATACTTTAAGTAGTTGGGGAAGTTTACTCCGCAAATATTTGGAAGAAAAACTAGTTGGGAGTTTCCAATACCAAGAATCCAAATCTATTATACCCCATCCCGAAGGAGGATTTTTTACCCTTCACAAGGAACCCATCATAGGATTCCTCATTGAAGCTTCTAAAAAACCCAATGATCAACTCCTCTGTGTGAATAATGGGATAGAAAGTTGGTTTATCCAAGGAGCAAACTTCAGTGATGAACTTGGAAAAACACCTGAAGGAATATGGACCTTGGAATTTGATGGTTCTCATTCGAGATATGGCTCAAAAGCAGGCATTATCCTAACTTTTGGATCATGTTGTCATTGATGCCAAAGGATGATTGATTGATTGATGTCAAAGGATTGTTGTTAAGGAATTGATTGATGCCAAAGTATGATTGATTGATTGATGATTTATGTCAAGGAATTTATTGATGCCAAAGGATGATTGATTAATGTCAAAGGTCAAAAGTTTGATGTTGATTGATGTCAAATAAACAATGAGTTGTCATTGATATGATGTTTACTTGACTATGGATCAATGAGTTTTCATTAATATGATGCATAGATGAAGATGGATCAATGAGTTGTCATTGATATGATGTTTAGTTGAAGATGGATCAATGCATTGTCATCGATATGATTCATATATTGAATATGGATCAAAGAGTTTTCAGTGATATATAAATGAAGATGGATCAATGAGTTATCATTGATACATGATGAAAAGATTAATATGGATCGATATGGCATCCTTTGATATATGATTCATAGTTGAATTGATGTAAATATGACTCATTATTGTCTTATCATGGTTGATAAGGAGTACAAATGGATGAACTCCAAAGTGGTCCCCTTGTGGTGAAATCCCTCACAGGAAGACGCTTTGCAGTTGAGTTATCCTAGAAGTATGGTTGGAGAACCCATGATTAATTATGGAATAATGAGATGAACATCAGTGAATTTGTCAGTGAAACTATCCTATATGGATAGTGCTTTTCATGCCATTTTTGGTGGTATGTGGAATGTCACATAACTCCTCACGGTTTGAGAGATATGGCCTTACTAAGTTGAAGGACCCTCAAATGATGGCTTGAAGCCCCAAAAGGTCAAAGAATTCAAAATGACTATAAACAAGATATTATTTAAATAAATTGAAGTGATTATTTAAATAAATAAAGTAAAGTGACAAATTCAAGGAGTATTATTTAAATAATCAAATAAATGGAGAACTTTCTAATTATGGAAAGTAGTTATGAGAAAGTTAACCCTAAAATGAGGAAAGAGGGTTAAGTGGTCAAGTGGATATTGGATACATAGACAAGTGGAAAATTGGGCAAATTTGAACATAAATGTCTATGTGGCTATGTGGGCCAAGTGACCTAGAATATGATTCTAAGGAAGCTACTTGGAGAGTATAAATAAGAGGCAAGGGTCTCTTGTGAAAGACATCACTTGAGCATGTATTGAAGATATATTCAGAGAGAGAGATGATTTGGAGGATCTCATGGACGCATCAAAGTTTTCGTAAGTCTGAGATCATGACGAAAAAAGTTTTGGAAGTTCAAAAACCCTAGTTTCTGAGGTATACGTAGGCTACAGTGAGCTAGGGCACGTACATACGCGGGCTAAATGAGGACAGAGTGCGTACAGTGGATAAATTCATGAAGACTTGTTTGTGAACTGGTGATAGGCTCTTGAAGACTGAAGTAGGTTCCAGATCTGCATTATATAGGCTCAGATCTACCATAGAAACTCTGGTATGGTTACATTGTTGTCTTGANAAGTTTTGGAAGTTCAAAAACCCTAGTTTCTGAGGTATACGTAGGCTACAGTGAGCTAGGGCACGTACATACGCGGGCTAAATGAGGACAGAGTGCGTACAGTGGATAAAGTCATGAAGACTTGTTTGTGAACTGGTGATAGGCTCTTGAAGACTGAAGTAGGTTCCAGATCTGCATTATATAGGCTCAGATCTACCATAGAAACTCTGGTATGGTTACATTGTTGTCTTGATGGATACTCTTGTTTGTTTTGTGGTGAATGCTTAAGGCATTCTTGGTATGGTTGATGTGATTTGGTTCATGTTGGTTAATGGAGTGATCATCACTGTTATGATTCAATACTGATATGCTTTCTATAGTATATCAGTTTCTTATACATGATTGAGTAGAATTCATATTGTATGGTTGAGAAGCATGAGTAAGTTGTTGGAGAGCTTGGATGTGTTGTGACTGGTTATGGTTTAGATTGGATAGTGAAAGACATAAGTAAATGTGATTGAAGGTTGAAGAGGATCTAAGTTTATCTTGAAGATAAAACCCTAAGTAACTCATAAGTGATACATAGGTTGTAGTATAGACTGGTCATGTACATACCTGAGTTGTACTACTAGTAGGGCGTGTACATATGCATGTTGCACTACTGACAAGTCGTGTACCTGTTGACAAATTGGTATCTGTTGAGTATTGTTGCCTCATCTCAGTTGGTGTTAAGTGTGTAAGTTGATTCTTGCATTATAGAGATGGTGCTCTTGTAGAGTTGTACTCTATTCAGTTGTTGTTGATAACCCAAGGATTGTAGTCAGTAATAAAAAGAAAATTGCACATACATCTTGTGTTCTTTGTGTTCCTTGTGGTGATGATTTATTGATGATATATGTTGCTGATTTATTCACATTTAACTGGTTATAAAAGACAATAGTAAGTAATGAATAAAATGGTGATTTCTTACTAAGGATTTTTGTGTAAAGAGGAGTTTGGGAAAAAATCCATACATTGTTCACCCCCCCCCCCCTCTCAGTGTAGTCAGTGTGTCCAACAATTGGTATCAAAGCAGGCCTTCACTATATGCCTTAACAATATTGGATGATATCTATGGACACACAAATGGATGATGAAGTTCCAATCCTTGATGAGGAAAAATATTCTACTTGGAGAATAGAAATGAGAGTTCATTTGAAGGAAATGGGAGTGGGTATTTGGAAGGCAGCCATTGGTGGATCAATTTCCTTAAAGAACAAGTCAAATTTTGCAGCTCAAAGAGAAGGAAAGAAGAATGATGCATTGGCTCTCAAGACCATTCTTAGTGGACTCTCAAGATCTATCAAAGAAAGCATGTGACAATGCACTTCCACCAAGGATCTATGGCTAAAGCTAGAGAAGACACACCAAAGTAAGAAGGAAGATATTCAAGACAACTCCATCAAGACCAATAAAGGTAAATAATCTCCAAAAAGTCTTGGTTGCATTATTTCTAAATATGATGATGTTGGCCAAAAGGAAGATCTTGAAGACATTTCAAATGAAGGTAAAGAATCATGTGATGATGTTGGCAAAAATGAAGATCTTGAAGACATTTCAAATGAAGGTAAAGAATCTTCACAAACCCTTTATTGCAATAATTGAAAATGTGATGATGTTGAATATTTCTCTACAAGTGAAGAAGAAAATATAGAAATAGTTTGCATAGAATCAATTGATTGTTATCCCATGGAAGAAGTAGAAGAAAAACTATCGAAGCTTAAAGAGAAAGTTGAAAGGGGTTTATATGAATACAACAATGACCATTATTATATAGACTATAGCTATATTTAGGATAACACTAAAAATTTCCTTAAGAAGAATCAAAAGCATGTCTTGAAATGGAAGTAAATGCTCAAAGAATAAGAAGAAAGTAAAAAGACTCAATTAGAAGAAAAGGAAGAAGAGATCAAAAGAATAAAGAATGAAATAGAAGAAAACAAGATGGTAGTTGATGAGAGTAGCAAAAATATTGAAATTATTGTCCATCTCAAGACCCAAGTTGAAGAAGCCAAAAGGGTAGAGGAACTATTAAGGAATCAAATAAATGAAAAAAAAGAGTCATGTCATAAGTTGGAAGCTGAAGTTGTTGATCTTAGAAAGAAAGTAGAGAAGTCAAACAAATTCTTGAATAGCTCAACAATATTGAATGAGATCTTGGAAAGTCAAAGATCACCAAATGATAAATCAGGTCTTGGATACAACAAAGAAATTGCACATGCTAAAGAAAGCACCTCAAAGAAGCATGAGGTAAGTTCCTCACTCTCAAAGGATGACGATAATGTTGCAAGTCAACCATACACACAAGGAAAGGAAAGTTTCAAAATAACAAAGCAAGGAAGACATCAAGAAGCCATCTTTACACCTCAAAGAAGATGGACACCAAAGTAAAGGTATGAAAGTATTTTTCATGATCAATGTTATTCATGTAATGAATATGGTCACAAAGCCTTGGAATGCAGATTTTATGAAAGGAGAGAAAATGAAGACTTCATAACACCATAAGGTGTTGGAGATGTGATAAAATAGGACACATTGTTGTTCACTGTCATAGCATGAGATGCTACAGTTGTAGTGGATTTGGCCACAAATATCAAGATTGTTGGAACACAAGAAGAAATTCCATGATGAGGACATCATATAGCATGACTAGAAAAAGGAATGAAGTTAGGAAGGAAGACATTTTTGAAAATATGGAAGCTTAGAGCTAAAGTTCTGAGAAGTAGGGACACCTTCAAAAGTGGGTGAAGAAGACTGAACAACCAGAGAAGAATGGAAGCCTTAAGGGAAGCTTAAGTGTGTCATGTTCAGAAGCATACACGGTTTACAATGGTAACAGTCACGTACATACGCGAGTTGTCTGTGCATCAGGATGCGTATATGTGGTAAAATCCTTTGGAAAAAGGGCTATGCACATGGGTTGCAGCATGGCATGATGATATAACTCTGTGTTGTAGTGCTTGACATGGTTTATTACAAGGTCTGACATTGTTTGTTGCAGGTTTTCATGATTACTTGTTGACATACATAATTGACGTATGTATGATGATAACATATGGTTGAGTTTTGAAAGACTATCTTCGATGCATGGTACTAACCCTTGAGTATAGATTGAGGAATTTTCTATTGAAGAACAATGTCGGTTGTGAAAGTGAAGTTATGGAACCTTGGTTATGATATTTATCATGATGATGATAGCTAGAGATGTCATTGATATATTGAAGCACACTACTAGTTCATGTATTATTGGAGGCTTAGTATTTGTTGTAGTGAATGAAGGATTGAGGCTGATCTATTGGGGTACATGGCTGGTACATATTTGAGTTTCATTGATATATCTTATGATGTATTATTAGAAGCATATTTGTTGGATATATTGGTGCATACATTTGGCATATGGATGGGCTACATATTGGGACATGTAGTTGGTGAGTTGATTAGATAGTCTTGTTATAAATCATTGATAGCTTTATGCATGATAGATACACTTCTAGTACATTGGTAGAGGCACCTACTAGCAGTTTCATTGGAACATGTTTTGTGGTGGACTTGGCATACATGTATGAGGATTCATTTTGTTGTGGTATTGGTGCATGGCTGATGTACTTTCTTAGTACAAGTGGTGATACATGTTGATGTTCATGTTTTATGCTTGGATGATAGTACTTGGCTAAAATTACACCATTGGTATTACTTGATTAGCATATACTTTGGTACATGATGTATTGGACAATATAATTGAGACACTTGATTGATTGAGATATATGGTCGTGGCACTTGGTTCATGGTGGAGGCATATCATGAGTGATATAAAGAACATGGTTGACATGTTAGTAGAGGCATATGGTTGATACATTCCATTGATAATATTGTTTGGCACATTGTATGGTGTTGACATGCATGGTTGATGTACATGGGTGTTGTGCATGGTGAGCACACATTTTGGTACAGGACGTACCTAGTTGATATTTTTGTTCATGATTATCTATTTCATTGTTGACATATATTTTTCTTCATGATGTATGGTATGGCACAAGTTTGATGCATGGACAGGTCCAAGGATTGTCATAGAAAGAGGGGTTGATCGATGTTCCGGTTAAGCAGTAGCATTTGCAGCAAAAGTAGATTGCATTGGTAGCATATTGTTCATCTTGCAGAGAATATAGGGGGATACATACCCATAGGGGAAGTCATTCTTCTTCCGTCTATGATTCCAGGAGGAGAGATTTACTAGATGCAGAGCATAGGGGCATGGTTCCAGGGGGAGTGATGATCATAGGGGGAGCATGAGAAATATATATTCATCATTACATCAGAGTGATGCCCCTTGTTAAAAAGGGGAGATATTATTCAGAGGAAGATCAAAGGCATTCAGGCAAGGGGAGAATCCCCAAGGAGAGAAATACCCTTTTCCATTGATATCAAAGGGGGAGATATAGTCATATTGATGTGATTGAGATGCCTATTGATGTAGAGAAATGCCTTGTCTACATGTTGCCATCAATGATTAGTGTTGACATCAATGTTGGTATTCCCATCAATGCCAAAGGGGAGGAGTGTTGGATCATGTTGTCATTGATGCAAAAGGATGATTGATTGATTGATGTCAAAGGATTGATGTCAAGGAATTGATTGATGCCAAAGGATGATTGATTGATTGATGATTGATGTCAAGGAATTGATTGATTCCAAAGGATGATTGATTGATGTCAAAGGTCAAAAGTTTGATGTCAAATGATTGATGTCGATTGAATTCAAATAAACAATGAGTTGTCATTGATATGATGTTTAGTCAAAGATGGATAAATGAGTTGTCATTGATATGATGCATAGATGAATATGGATAAATGAGTTTTCATTGATATGATGTTTAGTTGAAGATGGATCAATGAGTTGTCATTGATATGATGCATAGATGAAGATGGATCAAAGAGTTTTCATTGATATATAAATGAAGATGGATCAATGAGTTATCATTGATACATGATGCAAAGATGAAGATGGATCGATATGGTGTCCTCTGATTTATGATGCATAGTTGGATTGATGTAGAGATGACTCATTATTTTCTTATAATGGTTGATAAGGAGTACAAATGGATGAACTCCAAAGTGGTCCCCTTATGGTGAAAGCCCTCACGGGAAGACACTTTGCGGTTGAGTTATCCTAAAAATATGGTTGGAAAACCCATACTTAATTATGGAATAATGATATGAAGATAAGTGAATTTGTTAGTGAAACTATACTAGTTAGATAGTGCTTGTCATGCCATTTTCGGTGGTATGTGGAATGTCACATAACTCCTCATGGTTTGAGAATTATGGTCTTACAAAGTTGGAGGACCCTCATATGATGGCTTGAAGACCCAAAAGGTCAAAGAAGTCAAAATTCCTACAAAGAAGATATTATTTAAATAAAGTGAAATGATTATTTAAATAAATAAACTAAAGTGACAAAGTAAATAATCAAATAAATGGAGAACTTTCTAATTATGGAAAGTAGTTATGAGAAAGTTAACCCTAAAATGAGGAAAGAGGGTTAAGTGGTCAAGTGGCTATTAGATACATAGACAAGTGGAAAATTGGGAAAAGTTGAACATAAATGACTATGTGGCTATGTGGGCCAAGTGACCTAGAAGATGCTTCTAAGGAATCTACTTGGAGAGTATAAATAAGAGGGAAGGGTCTCTTGTGAAAGACATCTATTGAGAATATATTGAAGATCTATTCTAAGAGAGATGATCTGGAGTATCTCATGGATGCATCAAAGTTTCGGTAAGTTTGAGATCATGACGGAAAAATTTTCAAAAGTTTAGAAACCTTGGTTTCTGAGGTATACGCGGGCTGCAGTGAGCCAGGGCACATACATACGCAAGCTAAATGAGGACAGAGCACGTACAGTGGATAAATTAATGAAGAATTGTGTGTGATATGGTGCCAGGCTCTTGAACACTGAAGTAGGTTCCAAATCTACATTCTATGGGCTCATATCTACCATAGAAACTTTGGTATGGTTACATTGTTGTCTTGATGGATAATCTTGCTTTTTGTGTGGTGAATGCTTAAGGAATTATTGGTATGGATGATGTGATTTGGTTTGTGTTGGTTAATGGAGTGAGAAACACTCTTATGATTCAATACTGATATGATTGCTATAGTATATTGGTTTCTTATACATGATTGAGTAGCATTCCTATTGTATGGTTAAGAAGCATGAGTAAGTTGTTGGAGAGCGTGGATGTGTTGTGACTGGTTATGGTTCATATTGGATAGTGAAATATAGAAGTAAATGTTATTGAAGTTTGCAGAGTATTTGATTTATATTGAAGAGAAAAACTTAAGTAACTCATAAGTGATACGCAGGTTGTAGTACAGATTGGTCATGTACATACGCGAGTTGTACTACTAGTAGGGCGCGTACATACTCATGTTGCACTACTGACATGTCATGTACCTGTTGACAGATTGGTATCTGTTGAGGATTGTTTCCTCATCTCAGTTGGTGCTAAGTGTGTAATATGAGTCTTGCATTATAGAGCTGGTGCTCTTGTAGAGTTGTATTATATTCAGTTGTTGTTGATAACCCAAGGATTTTAGTCTGTAATAAGAATAAAATTGTACATACATATTGTGTTCTTTGTGTTCCTTGTGGTGATGATTTATTGATCGTATATGTTGTTGATACACGTTCACATTTAACAGGCTATAAAACAAAATAGTAAGTAATGAATAAAATGGTGATTTCTAACTAAGAAGGTTTGTGTAAAGGGAAGTTTGGTAAAATAGCCCTACACTATTCACCCCCCCCTCTGAGTGTAGTCGATGTGTCCAACACTAACTACCCCTTCTAAGGAAACTTTATACTACTCCTATAGACTTGAATATCATTGCACAAACAACGTTGTTGAATATGAGGCTTTGATTATAGGTCTTAACCTAGATATTGATAAAGGTATAACACACTTGAGGGTTATAGGAGATTCATACCTAATAGTATCACAAGTATTTTTGAACTTTACCACAAAAAATGAGAGACTAAAGAAGTACAAAGACTTTGCAAGGTCTTTTGCAAAATCCTTTGAAGTAGTATCAATCGAAGCAGTCCCCAGAGAGGAAAATTATGTAGCATATGCTTTGGATGTCTCGACATCTACTTTGAAACCTTATAAGGGTCCCCTCCAAAACTTGTGCAATATGGAGGTCATGTTTAGACCATTGATCCCTGATAACTTAGAACATTGCCAAGTATTTGAAGATGACAATCAAATCCTTAGATTCATGGAAACTAGTATATAATTCACCAACTCACAAATGAAATTTTTGGTTGATTCCATGGATCTTGATGTAGTAAATTTTCAAAATAACACTCTGCAAAATAGGTGCATTCATTTAGAACAACTCTTTGATAGACACGATGTTTACAAAGGAAAAAAACCCAAACAACAAACATACAAATTCTTAGAATTCAATATTGGCACCGAAATGGATCCAAGGATGGCAAAGATAGGGGAAGGTACCACATAAAAAGAGAGAAATGAGTTACTTGACCTCAATAGAGAATTTAAGGATAAATTTTCTTGGACTTATGATGACTTAAGGGCTTATAGAGGTGATGTCATCCAACATGATATACCTCTAACAGAGGGAGCCAAACCTTTCTGACAAAAACTAAGACATATTAAACCTAAGTTGGAAAACTAGATACAAAAGGAACTTCAAAAGATGGTAGATGTTGGCATCATAACCCCCATTAGATATTATTCATGGATGTCTAGTTTGGTAGTTGTCTGAAAGAAGAGTGGTGACATTCACCTGTGTGTTGATTTAAGAATTATTAACCAACTATGTTTGAAAGACAATTACCCCCTTCCAAATATGGAACACCTACTACAAAGGGTTACTGGGGTAGGCATGATGTCCATGTTGGATGGATTTTCTAAATACAATCAAGTGTTACTCAAAAGAGAATATCAACTCAAAACAACATTTACCACACCATCGAGAACATTCATGTATTTGAGAATTCCATTTGGTCTTATGAATGTCGAATCAACCTTTCAAAGACAAATGGACTTTTCTTTTAGGGATCTCATTCAAAAAATTATAGAAATTTACTAAGATGATCTCACGGTTGTGTCAAAAGAGAGAAAAGACCACATCTCACACATCGGAATTGTTTTTGAAATGTGTAGGAAATATGGTATTTCCTTGAAACCTAAAAAGTCTATTTTATGGATAGATAAGGGAAAAATCTTGGGACACATAGTTTCATAGGGAGGAATTTTTGTAGAACCAGAGAGAATACAATCTATAAAAGATGTATGCCCCCTATTAACAAAAAATCCTTGCAATCATTCTTTGGGAAAATAAACTTTATTTGAATATTTGTCCCAAATTTTGTCGAAAGAATAAAACCCATGAGTGCCTTACTTAAAAATGGCATAGTATTCAGGTGGGATGACAAATCCATTCAATATTTTGAGGATATTAAAAACACCATCTCCCAATCCCCGGTTCTTATTAGTATCGATTATTCACAAGATTTCATGATATTCTCATTCACTTCTGAAGACACTATCACAGGTGTCTTATTGAAAAATGATGTTGATGACTATGAACATCCTATTTCATTCATGAGTAAAGTCCTTAGGGATTCAGAGATGAATTATTCAATTACTAAAAATCAAGCTTATTCCTTGGTAAAATCGCTCAAGCACTTTAGAAACTATGCGGGCTACAACAAGATTAAATATTATGTCCATTGCTCAGCAGTGATGGATGTCTTGTCACAAAAATATTGTATGGGTACTAGGGGTAAGTGGGTTTCCAAGAACCAAGAATACAACTTAGAAATAAAACCCACCAAGACTGTGAAGGAACAAGGGTTAGCTCACATGATGATTGAGGGAAATGAAGAAGCTATACAAATGGGAGAAAACGAACTAGTGAATGTGGTGGTAAGTGAAATAGAACATGATGAATGGTATTCTAACATAATATACTACCTTGAGAACTTATCATACCTATACCATATAGTAGACTATAAAAGAAGATCTCTAAGACTCAAATCTATGAAGTATTGTTTAATCGAAGATGGCCTTGGTTGGAAGGACCTAGATAGAGTTCTCTTTAGATGTGTGAACAAAGATGAGATCAATGAATTACTGAAGGAATTACACTCTAGTTATTGTGGGGGGCACTTCCTTGCACATACCAATGCACACAATATCTTGAGATCTGGATATTATTGGCCAACATTGTTTGTTGA
>JASDQU010739312.1:332895-358107 GCA_032191745.1 Picea mariana | reverse complement strand
CACACAATATCTTGAGATCTGGATATTATTGGCCAACATTGTTTGTTGATACTCACATATATGGTCGCTCATGCAAACCTTGCCAATACTTTGCTGGTAAACAAAAACTCATTGAACAACCTTTTAAATCCATAGTGGTAGAAGCCACTTTTCAACAGTGGGGTTTGGAATTTATTGGTGAGTTTAAATATAATTCAAGTAATGGTTATCGATGGATTCTTACAGCCACATATTATTTTACCAGGTGGGTAGAATCTATTCCCACAAAAAAATCTACTGAGGTGGTGGTCATGAACCTTTTGGAAGAGAGAATCACAACAATATTTGGGGTACCATCCAAAATCACCACTAAAAATTCCAAAGATTTTAGCTCCCTTTCCTTAGTGGAGTTTTGTTTTAAGTACGACATCGTTCTATCTCATTTGTCAAATTACTACCCTCATGGAAATGGTTTTGAAGAATCAAGCAATAAGAACCTCATGAATATAATTAAGAATGTTGTGGGAGAATATAAGAAGGCGCGGGATATCAAGATCAAGTATGCCTTGTGGGTGGATCGAATAAAAACAAAGACCTCAATAGGAAAAACCCCATTTGAATTAGTATATGGATTGGAAGCTAAACTACCTATGAATCTCCAAATCCCTATCCTCTATTTTGTTCAAAAATACACCACAGAAGAGGGAGCAATCCAAGGATGAATTGATAGTTGGTAGAGTTGGATGAATCTAGGAGGTTTGCCTTAAGTCAAATGGAGAATATCCAAGAGAAATTTTAGAACACCTTCGATCACAAAGAAACAGAAAGATATTTCATGGAAGGGGACTTAGCATTGTTATGGGATAATAGAGAGGAGAAACCTGGTATGCACAATAAATTGGATGGATTATGGATAGGTCCCTACAAAATCATGAGTCAGGAAGGCACAAACCATTTTAACTTAGAAACACTTGAAGGAGAAGCTTTGAAACTACCTATTAATTCTATACACATCAAACACTACTTCTCGCCAGTAGCATGACAGATAAGTACATGTAAGTTAGGAATTTTCATCCATTGTATACGCCATTTGCATATTGTACCAGTGTAGTGTAGTTTCATTTTTGTATTCTTTAATCATGTATATATATGCATGCTTATATTCATTTTATTATATCATATATGAGCGAGGGGTGATATCACCACCTTGAAGATTACTAATGCAATTTTCTGAGATCTACCAGATACAAATCATACCATAGATATTGAGGTTCTCATGTGCTCTAAGGTGAGCAAATGTCCCCGAGTTGGAGCTATATGTTATCCCCTATCCTAGGGATAACTAATGATATCATGTCTCGAGGCCCACAGGTCCTAGACATGGAGTGTTGAGACTTGGATGACTTAATCATGGCCCCATAGGGCCCCTCTTTTATTTAGTGTCGCCTATATATCAGTAGTAGTAGTATCCATCCCACCAGCCTGGTCCTGAAGAAACAATAAGTCTTTCTCCATGGTATCATGGTATGTTTCACTTTGATTATTGAAGCACTTAAATATGTTGCACTAAATTCTCCTTCATTTCATAACATTTTCTTGGAAATTATGATGTTTAACTTGCTCATCCCTGGGAGGGTGACATGATGCCCTAGTAAGTTGATCTCCCTTTAGGATGGGTTTCCACTATGTGGGTCTATGAAAGGTCATCATCCATTCCCTCCATACTTACCACTTTCCATCCTTACTCCTATCATTTTCCCCCTAACTTTGTTCAGGAGTTGGGTTTTCCACACTAGGAAGGGTTGTACCTTGCCTTGTGGGAAGAAGGGGCTAAAGGCCCAAAGGGTAAAATTAGCTGGAAAGAGTTAAAATCCAAAAGTAAACTTTTGATATGCTTCGCTCAGGGATTCTCGAGAAAGAAATAAAAATATTCTCAGCAAGAAAAGGGAACCTGTGAGATCAATCAAAACTCAAGGTACTAGTTGGTGGATGGGAGGTATCATCATTAGTCGGCCTATTATGACCATGGGCATGTAGTCGTATGACACTATCATCTATCTAGTCACCAAACTTGGGTAGTGTCTCTTGGTGGTATGGCCAAGATAAAGAGGGTCTCATCATGAGCTAGCCTTCTCATCTCCATGAAATGTTTATGTGTAACATTGTCACATGTGGTCACCAAGCCAAGATAGTTTCCCCCAACTCTTCCATTGAAGCATGAAAGAAATAGACCAAAAGTAATAAAACTAAGAATAAAAGGAATTGAATGGGCTAGGAAACAATGGAATCCATGATAAGGTTCATATCTCCCTCTACAGAGGCACCCACAGGTAAGACCTACATTTCCATGWTATCATTGCACCCTATGCCCAAACATTTCCCTGTGTCACCTCACACACACACACTTACATGACCTAGATTGTCTCTCACCTAGGAAACACCCMAAACTTAAGGAGTATTATCCCAATATGACATCTTGAGACCTTATCCAAACCTGACTTGTTAAATTGCATAACATCTTTGAGCATTTGTTTGAGTAAAGGGGGGGTTAATGCACATGTTTGGGTAATTTGATTATTAGATGTGATTGACATTGCTATGATCCCTGTGACTTATAAACCCCTATAGGGTGTACTTTTTTTTGTCGCATGACTTTTCCTAGTGAACAAGTACATATGGGGGAATGATTAGCTTAGACCTACATGGGCCTAAAAGCCCACACATGGATGTAGTGACCCCAACCAGGGGCAGAGAGACACTAGAGGCTTGCACAATGAATAAAGAAGGGAATTGCCTCTGAGACACTATGGCAGACCTATACCCATGTGGGTCTTGCATTTCGACCTAGAAGTTGACCCTTGAGATCTCATGACATCATCATTTTGACCCTTGACGTCATCTAGTCAGGGTTTGCATTTATGAGGGCAATTTTGTGCTAGTTGGCACGAGTGGCAACATCCAGGGCCTTTGGAGGCCAAACGTTCTACATTTGATGCCTAGCGTTCCACCCTAGGGGACTAACGTCACCCTAGAAGAACATGATGCCACTCTTGGAGATGAAATTAGGGTTTAATTACATTCATTTATGTAAAAATTGGATTTTTTATGTAATTTGGCCATGTCAGCCTTTTTATGACATAATTTTAATTAAAGGTCATTGAAACTATATAAATAGAGTGAAAAGACTCATTTTTTCATCATGAACTCATTATGCAAGTGTGTGGTCTGAAATTCGGCCCTCTTTAAGGGTTATTGGTTGAACTAATTAGTGCGCAACTTCTTGGAGAGGCAATTTTTGGTGTATCTTAGTTATTCTTCATTATGGAGGATCTTCAACTAGGTTTTCACTTGATTATTCTTGGTGAGGTAAGTAGAAAATATAAAATTTGTTTATGTTAATGAATTCTTGTGGTAAATTTTATGTTAATGAATTCTTCATTATGGAGGATCTTCAACTAGGGTTTCACTTGATTATTCTTGGTGAGGTAAGTAGAAAATATAAAATTTGTTTATGTTAATGAATTCTTGTGGTAAATTTTACTTGGTTCATGTTAAAGATTATGAAATTGCTTGCTTAAAACCCTAGGAGAGAAACATAAGTTATTATATTTTTCTCTATAGTTTTCTACTTGTTTAAATTTCTCAAAGTGCACCTTGTTTATAAGTAGCTACTAGAGCCCTAAAATGATAGCACTCTAGTATCCCTACTCTAATTTCCTATTTTATATATTGTTTCCAAATTTTCTAAGGAAAGAGAATTTGCTAGGGCCTAAATTTCCTTACTTTCTAGCCAATTTTCTTTTAGGGATTAGATGTTTGAGGCCTTGGGTTACCAACACCTCCTCCACCCATACCATATCCTTTGAATAAGTACTATAATTACTATTTTTCTCTAAGATTTTTTGTTGCTATTGTTGACTCCATACACCTTAAAAGGAACTAGTCCACTCGCTATAGTGATCGATTGATCAAACAACTCTCAAACTATATTCCTTGAAACTTTTACTAACTTTTGCTAACCTTAAACTAGACTAATTCATTGAATAACTTGTTGTTGTTGAAAAATATTGCTACATCCATCTAACAGCATCAAATTCATCTCAAAAGTAACATTAAAATATGATTAGACATTGCCAATTTTGCTTCTAACAAGTTCTTATCATCATGTCAACTTAGAGCTATATTTTCTTGTCATTTCCAAGCATTCATAAGGCATAATTGTTGTGGTTGTTACAAAATATTCATTGTTGTTATAGATAATTATCGTACTGTAGTTTTATATCATCTTGATTATTTTTCATAGGTTTGTAGTCTTATGAAGCATTAACATCATATGGTACTTGTAAATTACACTCTTTTCCATTTGTTGTCTTGTTCTGGGAAGGTACACCTTATTCACCCTTTGCTTCATCTCTATATGACACAAAGAACCTCTTACTTGTGTGACCTATGAGAGGGGTGGGACTTTCTTATATCCTTTACCTTAACCTTCTCAAGCCCTCAGGTCACTGGGGACATGGTGTAGACCCCACCCACTTCGGGGTTGCGCAACCTCCTGGTCTAGGATCATTCAAACACCTGAGTCAGATTGACTCTTCGGTTCCCTACTGGAACCTGATAACTCTATCACAATTCCTTATTTCCCCAAAGTGTGGGTCCTCTTAACCCCACGACTCTCTTCTTGAACCTTTGAAGAAATTTGGTGCCGACACTCGCTCTTTGTGCCAAGCCCTTTCTATCACATGACCTCGGGCTATATCTCAGGGCCTGACCACACAAAGCGCTTCAGGCTTCGGGCTTCTGCCCTTTCCATGACAGCCAACTCTTACATTCTCGAACTTTGAATCGGCGAAATAAAATGACACAAGGATCAACAGTCCTCTTCTTTCCTTCTGATCGATGGTTACGATCTCTTTAGACTCTGCCCTTCGGGAGTCCCTCGATATCCTCCTCCAATATCTCTAGGAGTACTACCTTTCTGAATTGTGTGTATTTCTTCCACATGTCCCTTCCAAATCCAACAGCCTAGATTCAAACCGCTATTCACAGCTTCACAAAGATATTTTTTTTCTCTTGGTAAACCTCCCGGAGTTCCAACTCCCAGATCTCCCAATATTCTACCACCTATCTCCTCCCGATGATGGATGATTTCACGATCTTCAGAACTTCAAAAATTCCTCAACCTTCTTTCACACTTAGCACAATTTCTTCTCGAGACTTAGACTATTCTCGACCTTCTTTTGCACTCCTTGCAGAGTCCTAAGAAAATTCTTCTGTGACTTTTCTCGGCTTGAACCCTTCGAGGTTCTTAGTTCCTCTATGTCCTCTAGTGGACTTTCTGGTGCCCTCCTAGCCACTTAACGCTCTTCTTCATGATCTTGTAAGATGAACTTATTGTATCCTTGGCACACTACTTGTGCTCGTCTTAGCCTTTCGACGGCTTCTCCCTTAGCCCTTCCAGAAGTATTAAGGAATCTCCTTTCCTTTGTTTATGCACTCTTGCAAATCTTTCCTTCCTCAGAGTGTTTAGAAACCCTGGGGCTTTCTCAATGCTTCCAACACTTCAGAATCTGTTGTCATTGTATGCACTCGCACTTTCTCTATGCCCTCCTGGAAGAGTTTTACATAGTATTCAGTAACTCTGCATTGTTCTTCCTCCCACACATTCCTTTTTTCCAAGGTACCCAACCACCTTGAAATTTCCTTCTGAGTTTGTGAATTATCCTGGTGTGCCCTCTTGGAAGCTTCTCTTCTAAATTGATCGAGTTCAGACACACACTCCTTAAATTGGCTCAGAGAGTTTCCACCCTCTATCGTGCACTCGTTGCACTTAGCCTAGAGAGCCAAAACTAATCCAACAAACTCATAGATAGAACATTATAACTCTATCCTTCCAAACTATTTCTAACATCCATCTACATCATAAAAGCATATGAATGACATTCACAAATAGACATCCATTACACAGAAATTGTCAAACAGAAAAAACGGTTACTTTCTATTAATGGTGGAATATCCATTACAATATGTGAGTCTAAACTACAACTGAGTCTCATCTCTCCCTCAACTGTATATCTCCTATCTCTATCTATGATGTACTCTCTATTGGCAAAAATACAAGAGTTTGTACAAGAGGGGATCGATGAGATTCCCTCCAAGTTGATCTAGTGGTGTCTAATCACCATTCAAAATGCCTGACTAATGAAGCAGATAACAATGATGGAAATCTGATCTAAATCAGATGCAGATCCATCCTATCGTCAAACACTTAATGGAGACCTCCTCTACAGCTTGTGAAAAGGCACAACTTGGATCTTCCAACCTTTCATCATTAATTTTCTTAATCACGATCTTGATTCTCGAAGGAAAAATGAGAGGGTGATGCCTCTCCCTTCCTTGAATGTGCACCACTCATGCTAATCAACTGGTGTGTGATGAGGTAGAATGATGCTCCAGCATCATACTCCATGGCTATGAAAATTCATGAGCTTCCCAGCTCTGTTGAAATCCTCCTAGATCCCAAACTTTCTCCTGGAGTTGTCCTTTTGCTCCTCTACCTTGCTTCTACTCTTGCTTCGACATCTTCATCCTCCCTATTGCTCGTGTAGTTTTCTTTCTATCCAGCTTCTCCTTGTTGACCACTTCTTCTGTTGATCTCAACCTCAGCCTCCATATCCCCTCTATGGATTCTTCCAACTGCTTCATCAGTTGGTTCCTCTTGTGCAATATGATCGACTGCAAATCCTCATGTGTCTCTATGGGTAGATCATCCCGATTTCCCATGCTTCTTTCATCCCTTGTGATGATGACTATCCACTCTACTACAAAATCCAATTTCATGGTCTCACCATTGAACTATTGTTCAAATACCTCCTCTAACAGACTAACTCCTGTCAGTTCTTCAATGGGTTCCAGTCTAGCTCTCTCTAGTTGCAACTCATGTTGGCATGTCTCTTCTGGAATGGATATCTCATGGTATCCACCTTCTAGTTCTAGACTATCCAACCAATCCTTCAGTTCCTTTAACTCCATCTACCACTATGTGAGTAACTCAACTGGGTTCTCCTCTTTTGTTGGGACAAAATTCAATATCTTCTCCTTCTCCTCCATGACAATCTCATCTTTTTGTCCTTCTATTTCCTCTGCAACCCCTATGCTAGCCTCTCCTTGGTTGCATGGTGGGAATATCTTGACTCCTCCAATGACTAGAATGCTCCTCTAATCCTTCTCCTCTGTGATGAAATTTTCCAACTTGTCATCATCTTCATTCATGCGGCTTGTAGCTACGCATGAATCTTCATATGGATGAGGATTTTCTTCCTCTCCATATGTCAACGCCCCCTCTTGATGTGAACTCTCAGCTAAGCTCGTTTCTTCTCCCTTTCCCACTTGGCAATTTGGGGTGTCTCCTCTGCCCTCCTAGCATCTTATGAGATCAGCTGGCCCCTTCCCATTTCCCACCTGGAAACCTACGAGACCTCTTCCATATCTCTTTCCCTCTCCATTGAGGTTTTTGACATATCTCAACCACCTTTTCAACACCTATTTCTACCTCCTAGCCAACAACTTCCGCATAGGCCACTTAGTTGTCCTTTTCAAAGGCCAATCATATCTCCAGCGCACCTTTTTTTCCTACTGCATATTGAATAATAGCATCTCCATCTTTTCTCGGATTTCACTGAGCTCTTTGTCCACCTCCACTTTGATTTTCTATGGGAAGACTTCTCCATGAACATGCTCATGGCCTCCAATGGACATCTTCCTTCACCTGCAGCCCACCTAGTTGTTTATCATCTACTGCACACCTTGCAACAGTTTCCACTGAGTATCACAGTCTATCCCCCTTGCCTACAGAAATCAATTATGTATTCTCTATGATACCACTTGGTATCATAGTATCTTCTTTAACTCCTTCTCTCCACCTAAGAATAAAATCAAGCACTGATAACACTTGGTGTAGGCCCCACCCCCTTCAGGGCTTCGTGACCTCATGGTCTAGAATCATTCAAACACCTGAGTAGGATTTACTCTTCGGTTCCCTGTTTGAACCTGATAACTCTATCACAGGTCCTTCTTTTCCCAAAGTGTGGGTCCACTTAACCCCGTGGCTCTCTTCTTGGCCCTTTGAAAAAATTTGGCCGCAACACTCACTCTTCATGCTAGGACCTTTCTATCATGTGACCTTGAGTTGTGTCCTGGGGCTCAACCACACAAATCACTTCAGGCTTTGAGCTTCGGCCCTTTCCATGATAGCCAACTCTTATGTTCCCAAACTTTGAATCGGCAAACTCAAATGACACGAGGATCAATGGTCCCCATCTTGGTGCATGCCCCACCCCACCACTTGGTGCAAGGGATCAACCTAGATATGATACCACTTGGTGCAGGCCCCACCTCCTTCAGGGCTACACGACCTCCTGGTCTAGGATCGTTCTAACACCTGAGTCGGATTGACTCTTTGGTTCCCCAATGGAACCCAATAACTCTATCATATGTATTTTCCCCAAAGTGTAGGTCCTCTTAACCCCGCAGATATTTTCTTGGCCCTTTGAAGAAAGTTGGTGGTAGAACTCACTCTTCGTGCGAGGCCCTTTCTATCACGTGACCTCCGGCTATGTCCTAGGGCTCGACCACACAAAGTGCTTTGGGATTTCATCTATGGCCCTTTCCATAACAGCCAACTCTTAAGTTCTCGAACTCCAAATCGGTGAACTCAAATGGTGTGAGGATCAAAGGTCCCTATCTTTCCTTTCGATTGAAGGCTACAATATCTTCAGACTCCACCCTTTGGGAGTCTCTCAATATCCTCCTTCGATATCTCCCAAAGTACTACCTCCCTGAATCGTGCAAATTTCTTTCACGCATCCCTTCCAGATCCAATGTTCTGCATTCAACCCACTCTTCACGACTTCCCGAATATCTTTGTTCGCTCTTGGAAAAAATCCCACAGTTCCAACTCCTAGATCTCTCGATATTTTTCCACCTGTCTCCTCTTGATGATGGATGATTTCACGGTCTCCGGGACTTCAGCGATTCCTCGACCTTCTTGCACACTTATTGCAATTTCTTCTTGAGACTTATACTATTCTCAAACTTCTTCTGCACTCTTTGCATAGTTCTGTGCAAATTCTTTTGTGAATTTTCTCATATTGAACCCTTCGAGGTTCTCAATTCCTCTACATCTTCCAGTGGAATTTTTGGTTCCCTCCTGGCCACTTAATGATCTTCCTCCTAAGCTTGTAAGATGAACTTACTATATTCTTGGCGCACTCCTTGCACTCGACTAAGCCTTTTGAGGGCTTCTCCCTTATCCCTTCGAGAATTCTTAAGTCATCTATTTTCCTTTGTTGATGTACTCTTGCAAAGCCTTCCTTCCTCAGAGTGTTCAACAACCCTGGGGTTTTCTCAACACTTCCAACACTCCAGAATGTGTTTCTCTTGTACGCACTCATACTTTCTCTATTCCCTACTGGAAGAGTATTATAGAGTATTCAGTAACTCTGTGTTGTGCTTCCTCCCACACAATCCTTCTTTCCAAGTTACCCAACCACCTTTAAATTTCCCTCTGACTCTGTGAATTATCCTGGTGTTCCCTCCTAGAAGATTCTCTTCTGACTTGACTGAGTTCTGACACATACTCCTTGTGTCGGCTCACAGAGTTTCCACCCTCTATCGTACACTCCTTGCACTTATCCTAGAGAACCAGAACTAATCCAACACACTCATAGATAGAATATTATAACTCTATCCTTGCAGATGATTTATAACATCCATCTACATCATAAACACATATGAATGACATTCATAACTAGACATCCATTACACAAAAATTGGAAAATAGGAAAAACTATTACTTTCTATTAATTGTGGAATGTCCATTACAATATGTGAGTTTGAAATACAACTGAGTCTCAACTCTCCCTCAACTGTATATCTCCTATATCTATATGTGATGTATTCTCTAATGGAAACAATATAAGAGTTTATACAAGAGGGGCTCGATGAGATTCCCTCCAAGATAATCTAGTCGTGTCTAATCAACATTCAAAATGCCTGACTAATGAAGCAGATTACAATGATGGAAATCAGATCTGAATCGAATGAAGATCCCTCCTAATGTCAACCACTNATAGGAAAAACTATTACTTTCTATTAATTGTGGAATGTCCATTACAATATGTGAGTTTGAAATACAACTGAGTCTCAACTCTCCCTCAACTGTATATCTCCTATCTCTATATGTGATGTATTCTCTAATGGAAACAATATAAGATTTTATACAAGAGGGGCTCGATGAGATTCCCTCCAAGATAATCTAGTCGTGTCTAATCAACATTCAAAATGCCTGACTAATGAAGCAGATTACAATGATGGAAATCAGATCTGAATCGAATGAAGATCCCTCCTAATGTCAACCACTTAATGTCGACCTCCTCTATATCTTGTGTGAAGGAACAAATTGGCTCTGCCAACCTGTCAACATTAATTTACTTAATCACGATTTTTATTCTCAAAGGAAAAATGAGAGGGTGGTGCCTCTCCCTTCCTTGAATGTGCACCACTTGTGCTAATCAACTGGCATGTGCTGAGGTAGAGGGATGCTCCTTCATCAGGATGTCTCCCTTAGGGTAGTGTGACATACTCCTAAATAGAAAGGGGTTTCCTATTAAGGTGACAGTGATAGGTCACTCCCTATTACACCAATCTTGCATCCACTTGATTTGGTATTTTATGCAAGTACAGATTGTGCGATAACAAAGACAACTCATACAACATCTAATATTGCATAAATTTACATGAGGGATATTTTTGGGTTGCATGGGATACCTAGGAAAATTATCTCAGACAGAAACACTAAGTTTACTTCAAATTTCTAGAAGGGATTTGTTGGCACAGGGGCAGACCCAGGGTTCAACACTACAACAATGCACCATTAAATCCCTAACTACCAGCCCTTTTGGCAACACCTACAAATTAGATGAAGTCTCACCTGAGGTAGAGGCAGGGGTGGTTGCAGGACTCAAGTATATGCAACCTTAGCTAGGACACAGATCTATGATTGTAATACTTAACACATCACTTAGCACTGACAATTCATCAATATTTAACCACTATCGACTCCGCAGATAAAACATAGCATTGCATCATTCATTCATATCTGGTGTATCTAAGCAATTATCATAGAGAGATAGATTAGATATAGAAGATTCAAGCACTAAACAAATTCAAATAGGTCCAATCTAACATCCCTATACATCATTAGCACAAAGCATAAACATATCTATCTATCTATATCAAAGCACTTAGAAAGTAAAGAAATAAACACATCAACATATTGCACAAAGAAAATCAAAACAACATATATGTGGTTCACCCCCACCCTGGGGCTACATCCACTAACTCTTCTTCTTTATTAGCTTCTTTAATAGGTTACATGCACAGAGCCTCAAAACCCTACTCTGCATAGGAAAAGATATCTGCGCAACTCGCTAGATCCTCCTTCCTTGAGTAGATCTAAGAACGCAGCCTTCCACAGCCTCTTACAATGACCTACACTTAGCTATGCAAGTCTCACATAGTATGCACAAAGCACTTACAATACTTCAATCACATAGATCAAGCACTTATCCATTTGTAACTTTTATATATCCTCACTACATCTCCTTAGTATCTATTTATACATACATACTATTCCTAAACATGGGTAAACCCATGGGCCAACATCCCATACCCATTACATAATTCCAAATCCCAAAAGGGACCCAAAAAGGGGCTGATATTCTGCGCTATCTACTTTGTCTTGCGCTCCTCCTTTGACATGATGTCGAAGTCCCAAAATAGGTAAAAATTGACCAAGGATCTCCCAAAATTAGTCAAGGGCCAATAGGCCCCCAACACTCACATGTGACTCATCCTGAGTCACTCTGATCTAGGTAGTTATGCTTTGAAAGCCTCGAGCATAGCTTGAGATGCTTCGACTTGTTGTTGTGCCATGACCTCTTGTTCAGAAAACTCTTGGATGACTACATCGTTGATAGGTCCCTCTAAGCATTGTTCAGCTATAGTAACAACCTGCTCGAGTTCTTCTCCTCAACCTTCAACCTCTGTGAACAATTGGTGAGCCTTATATTGTACAGGTTGGAGTGTTACACCTCAAAATTACTCACTTCAATAGTGTCGCAAGTGTCATCATTACGAGTGTTGTATGTGTCACATCTTGTCTACAAGTGTCTCATCTTGACTGCAAGTGTTATAAGTGTTTCTAACATCATACTACCTTCTTGCCTATGTCATGCCTCCAACAACATGACAGGGACACTTAGGACACCTCAAAGACTAGTTTTGAAGAGGAGGAATCAGTCTATTAGAAGTACAAGCTTTTTTCCATTGAAAGAACCACTCAAAAATAGGTTTTGGAGGGGAGCACTCCCCTATAAACTATTAGGGAGTGCTGACGCTCCTTGGCCTTCTTTGGGTGAGTGTTATAATGCTCTAGTGCCCCTTTTGGGGGAGTGCTACTTTTTCTGGGTGAAATTTGGTTTGTTAGGAAGAATGAGGGAAAGATCCCCTCAATATCTGAAGGTAGTTGGATTCGAATATGATCTCAAGGCATGATCTTAGGGAAGATCCTCAACCAAAGGAGATAAATCCTCAACTTATCCCAAATATCTCTCAAGTGGTTGGGTCTTTCCAATCTTATATAAAGAGGCCTTCTCATGGTGAAAGGGGAGGAAATATTGGAGATATGAAACCTATGATCTCATAGGAAACATACAGTACAGGAAGAGAGACATTGCAATAGCATCTAACTTATGATCTAATGAGGGAGATGTCATTTGAAGCATCAACATATTGTATGTGGGTTATTTGAGCAAGGGTATGGACAAGGAGATCTTGGTGAAGCTATTGCACTACATCCATGGTTGTAAGTAACACTTTGTTCTCGTCAATATAAATTCATGCTTGGTCTGTTTCCTTTGAAGTTTGTTGTGAATATGAACTTGTCTTCTTCATAAGATAGATCTGTATTTGAGCTAATCTCAGTAGAGTAGGAAGTCTTTTGTACCTTTGTTTGTTTTACAGGACCTATCAGGGATCTCAATATTGAAGCTCAGCCAGGACTTTGCAAGGACAGACATCGCTAATAAGGTACATATCTCTCTCCTTCTCTTTCATTTATTAGCTTAATTAGATCTAAAAGGAAAGTCAGTGTCCACGTTAAGCACTTTTCTGTCTTGGCTATAAAGAGTTAGGGACCTCGAGAGAATCCACTTGTCTGCAGGGGGATTTCTCTTCAACATGGAGCCTCTGAGTTACTTCCATAACTCTACTCTGGATAGTGTGTATCTTCTGTTGGGTAGTGCACTGCTCCTGGGATCTCTTCATTTCTTTCCATAGCTGACAGGGGCTTCAGTTGTGCTTGTATCATTTTGGATTAATACTTCTCCTCTTGGAGTTGTGACTCTAGTGCCTTTAGTTCTGGATTCTCAGTGATTTATTCGTAGGTCTGGGCACTGTGATCAGTGAGTTTATTACATTCCATAGCAAGGGATTTTATTCTCTCAACTACGCTTTGAGTATTTTCTTCTCTTTGATCCCTTACATCCTGTGGAATCTCGGGCACTGCAGAGCTCTAAGTCTACAATGTGTTGTTGTAGCTATTGGATAACTTCTGTGAGATGCTCTACTTACTGCATGACCTAATCTTCTGCATTCATTTCTACGACTGTCACAAAGTGAAGTGCTCCGCTGACCTCTTCTTTCACTTTGAGTTTCTCTGCGAGCAACTGTTCTTTTCCTTGTTGTATCTGTGATTTTTCTTCATTGAACTTTGCTTGGAGAGAAATATTTTCCTGCTTTGCATCTCGACGCTATTCTACAAGTACTCCTTACACTTGCATCAAAGCCTGGGTGGATTTTTTTTTTTTCTTATTGTGCTCGTCGAAGGCGATCTTTGACTGTATCAACTAGTCAGTGGAGTTGGGCTGGCTCATCTCCCAAATCTGGTTCTCTCAATGGCAGGGGCGTAGTGGAGACTGTGTGGTTGGACTGAAGGGCCTGTTGTACCACTCGGAGTTTGATTTCAATTCGATCATACATTTCTTCCTACTTTTCTCCTTGTTTCTCTATTATTTCCAGTGAAGCATCGTTCAAGGCTGCTATGATGAATTCAAAATCATCGGAGGTGAGGACATTTTGCATGTTGGTCATGGTGGATTTCAATTTCTTTCAGGAAGAAGGTTTCAAGGGAGAAGCCTTCCTCTTCTTCCAAGGATAAATCTCATCTCTGGGCAGTGTTACTTCACCTGGTCTCTATTTAGCTTCTATTTCATCACCACCCCCTCGATCAGGTGACATGGAAACAGTCTTCCCTAAGGTTCTGCTTAAGTTTGGACCTCCTCAGTCTTCTTGTATCTATTGGTTCTGGGTGTATTATGTTATTTATGAGTGTCCTCTGGGCTATCAATATCAGATATCTCTGTGGGGTTGGTAGGGATAAGGAGGTCAGCAGACCATTCCTTAGTGATTTCCTCCATGTCTTGTTCTGTAATATTATAATATGATTGGAGCTGCTCTTTATGTTCATCTGCTCGCGTTGTAATGTAGATAAAGTGTCGATCTGTATGGAACTCCATTAGTGGTCGAAACCTCTGTAGGTTTTTCAGAGTCATGCAAGGCTCGGATTCGATAGCTCTCTTGAGCAGGAGGTAGTATGTATGAAACACATCATTCGACTGCCACTGTTTGTTCATATCAGTTGAATACCACGGGGTAGAGAACTTCGTGGAAAGCGGTTCAAACGGATCGATGTCTGGTAAGGTCTCTCCTTTCAGCATATCCCAGGAAACAAATGTAATGAGGACTAGGAGTTAGCTGAAATGAAATTCATAACCCTGATCATGTGCTTCTCGAAAATCTAGTTCCAACTGGTTAACTAGGTACTTCACCCAGTTCATCTGTAGGCCTTCCGTGCACTTCCCTGTGAGGTCAACGACAAAGCCGGTGACCTGCGTAGGTTGGTTTTTCCTTACTAACTTTCCAACTATCAATTGACATTCTAGGTGCATTGCGCCACTCTGGATGGAAGTTACCTTGTATCCTTTTGTTCCCTTCTCAACGTCACCATATGTATCCTTAATCTTCTGTGCTAGTGCACGATCATAAGATTTTCCTGGATAAAAGTCCTGCGGGTTGGGTCCTTGCATACTCAAACCTATGATCATGTGTATCAATGTTGGGTCAACTATAATATGACAGTCTAGCCATAAGTAGCCACCATGGTAACCATGTATGATTTTAGGGGCTAAATTTCGCTCATGGACTAATTTTCCATGGTTTTTCCAAAAACAAGATTCGCTATTTTAAAAATGATTCGCCCAAATTCTATAGGATAAAATTATTTTACCTTTAAAATCACCAAAATTTTATAAAAACTATATAAAATCCTTATAAATTTGAATATTTTTACAAAAATATCGCCAAACATTTATAGTTGGCATAAGAAGGATTAGTAAGATTCACCAAGGCTTCTACATTTTAAAACAAATTTCCATTCTTAAAATCATCCCTGAAGGTAACATGACAGTAGTAGCTTGACACAGGCATCGACTTCGTGGTGTCTTCTGAAGTGTGGGATCTTCATGAAATTCAATAGGGTGGACTCTACGAGGTTCATCATCCACGACTGAGGGATTATCTTTGAGTTATTCCCTTTTGTTCTAGTTAGGTATTTGTATGGGGCAAGCATATCATAGATCTTGCGATATCCGAGGTTGAAGTTGTTGAAATTCCAAACTATGATCTTATCCTACTCTATTCGAACTGCATGTATCCCCTTCGGGAGGTACACAGTAACCATAGTGTACTCGAAGTCTCTTGGTACACTATCGCGATTCACCGTGCTAGCCAGAGACAGGATGTAATTGGGAAATATGGATGGAATCAACCTCGCATTGGCTAGGTTGTCTTTATGCTTGGTTCTCTTCTCTACTGATGGCCCCGATCTGCGAGAAGTTGACAGAGAGGCTTGTAGTTCTCTCATCGGTGATGCTTGTACACCTATAGACATCGACATGACTCTTTCAGTCATGAGGTCAATCAGAAATTCTTCGACAACTCTCTTTGTAGCGCTGAACTCATCTGACATACACGCTCAGGGTTGGAAATCTTCGGGTTCGAGGAGTAACTTAGACACTGTAATGGGATAAAGGACAATAGCGCAATGATCACTGTATAAATTCAATGAGTCTATGGGCTCAAATTCATGGTTATCAAAAGTGTTCTCAGTGCATGCCACAATGGTATAATTAGATAACTTGGCAACAGATTGCTTGCAATGATAGAGAAGCCTTCATTAACTCTGTTATGTCCATTATGGCATGGTCCAATGGTCTGGTGGTGAACCATAAATGCATTTCTACCCGTTCRAGAGGTCGAGAGAATGGTTATATTGATCCCAATGACTATATTGCTTCACCATGGCGAAGTGCCATGTGACACTGCTCTGTTATCCTGGCAAAGCTCCAATTTTGCAAATTTTCCTTCTGTGAAGTTCCCTTTAGAACCCTTTGTAACTTTTCTATCTTAGCTCTCTTCCTACTCARCTTTCTCACTTTATTTCCAGTGAGATTCATCTCAGTATGCCTTTTTCCATTCTGATTCTTATCTTCTTTTGGTATAGTTACTTCACGTTGTTGAGATTCTTTCCTAATATTTGAGGGTGATACTTATTCTTTATCTAGAATAGGTACTTCAATATTATTTGGGTCTTCTAGTGTTATTGCAACTTTGACATCCGAGTGTCTGGTGTTAAATAGCTTCGATCTTCTCTTTTGTTCTTCAATTAAGTGTGCGATACTTCTAGTCATAAAATCTTTTAACTCTTGCTTCTTCTACACTATAACTTCTTCTTCTTCTTTCCTTCGGGCCTGATCTCTTTCAATACAAGCTTTTCCTAGTAACATAGTAAATGGGTTGTTGTTCTCAATAAATTTAATAATCTCAAAATATTCCTCTATCGAAGTTCCATTGGCATTCATAAAAATCCGAGTGAGCTTTCCACATAGTTTTATCAACTTTCCTTTGAATATTCCTATTCCTCCTAATGAAGGAATCATAGTAGGCCTTCCTATAGCTTCCCAAGTTCTTTCTATCATGACATTCACTTGTGTTTCCTCATCCAGAACACAGTCAATGTTGAAATCTCCTATTCTTGCTTCAAGGCATTCATTTTCTTTGAATATCTCTGATAATATGACATGTCGGTGGTCATTCAGGATTTTCTTTCATCTATAGCAATACTTTCTCTAGATCTTTCTGGGGTTCTGCCATTTTTTGATCTGCCTTAAGGTTTTCTTGTTTCATTTTCATTTCTTCAAGATTAGCAATCATTCTATGGCAATCCAATACTTCATGGTCCATAGATTTGCAACAAAGAAAACTAAGTCTTCTCCCAGGGCACTCCTTATCAAGGTGTCTCAGTTTTCCGCAACTGTAATAGAGGTTTAATCCTCTCTTTCTTTTAAATGATCCCCAATTTTTCCTGTACTGCACGCTAGAATCATGGTAGCTAACCTACAAACATTTCTTTCTAGGATCCTGCATCCACTTTTTAGTCCAAACATTCTTTCTATGCATAGGTATAACATATATTTCACTATTCGTATCAAATCTACGCATATCAAACCTTCTTTCATCTATTAGTGCCCTAGTTTTCAAGCTAGGATAGAATCTATCAAACATACCTAGATCCACACTTTTGAAACAAACATTTCCACTTATCTTACTTCTACAGAGCACAAAGCTTTCAGATATAGAACTTGTCAATATTCTTACCTTTATCAGAGAACAGAGCCTGCAAATCTTACCTTTTTTTTAATAAAAAATTCTAACTTTTACCTTTCTCAGAGCACAAAGCTTTCAGATCTTACCTATTTTAATAAAAAATTCTCACTTTTACCTTTCTCAGAGCACAAAGCTTTCAGATCTTACCTCTTTTCTTCCGATCGGACTTATTTTCTTTAGCATAGAGCTTCTCAAAATAAGTATATTATTGCGTACTAGGGTGACAGATCTACGCACATGGATTTCACATTTTTAGGTCGGATATTTGCACAAAGCTTCTTCTTTCTCAGTTCCCAACAATCACAGTTTTAGTTCCTGACATCAAAACCATTTGTTGGCATAGGGGCAGACCTACGGTTCAATGCTACAACAGCGCACCAACAAAGTTGTAACTATCAGCCCTTTCGACAACACCTGCGAAGCAGATGAAGTCTCACCCGAGGTAGAGGCGAGGGTGGTTGCAGGACTCAGGTGTCTGCAACCTTAGCTGCGACACAAATCTGGGATTGTAATACTTAATAGAACACTTAGCACTAACAACTCATCAATATTTAACCACTATATACTCTATAGATAAAACAGAGCATCACATCATTCATTCATATCTGGTGTATCTAAGAACTTATCATAGAGAGGTAGATTAGATCTAGCAGATTCAAGCACTAAGCACATTCAGATAGGTCCGATCCAACATCCTTATACATCATTAGCACAAAGTGTAAATAGATCTATCTATCTATATCAAAGCACTTAGCAAGTAAAGACATAAACACATGAACACATTACACAAAGTAGAGAAACACAGCATATACATGGTTCACCCCCACCCTAGGGCTACGTCCACCAACGCTTCTTATTTATTAGATTTTTCAATAGGTTACATGCACAGAGCCTCAAAACCCTACTCTGCATAGGACAGGAGATCTGCTCAACTCGCTAGATCCTCCTTCCTGGAGTAGATCTAAGCACACAACCTTCCACAACCTCTTACAATGACCTGCACTTAGCTTTGCAAGTCTCACATAGTACGCACAGATCACTTACCATCCTTCAATCACATAGATATAGCACTTATCTATTCGTAACTACTCTATATCCTCACTACATCACCTTAGAATCTATTTATACATAAAAAACAGGCCTAAACATGGGTAAACCCATGGGCCAACATCCCATACCCGTTACATAATCCCAAATCCCAAAAAGAACCCAAAAAGGGGTTGAGATCCCGCAATCTCTGCTTCGTCTTACGCTCCTCCTTCGACAGGCTTTCGAAGTCCCAAAATAGGTCAAACTTGACCAAGGATCTCCCAAACTTGGTGAAGGGCCAACAGGCCCACAACACTCACCTGTGACTCATCTTGAGTCACTCTGATTTGGGTAGTTCTACCCCGAAATCCTCAAGCGTAGCTCAAGCTACTTTGACTTGTTGTTGTTCCATGACCTCTTGTTTAGTGAACTCTTGGATGACTGCGTCATTGATAGGTCCCTCCAGGCATTGGTTGGCTACAGTGAGAACCTACTCGAGTTCTACTCCTTGGCCTTCGACCTTTGTGGACAATTGATAAGACTTATCGTTTACAGGTTGGAGCCTCTGAGTTACTTCCATAACTCTACTCTGGATAGTGTGGATCTGTTGCTGGGCAGTGCACCACTCCTGGGATCACTTCATTCTTTTCATAGCTGACAGGGGCTTCAACTATGCTTGTATCTTTTTGCCTTGATACTTTGCCTCTTGGAGTTGCGACTCCAGTGCCTTCAGTTCTAGATTCTTAGTGAGTTGTTCATAGGTCTAGGCACTACGATCAGTGAATTTCTTACATTCCATAGCAAGGGATTTTATTCTCTCAACTATGCTTCGAGCAGTTGCTTCTCTTTGATCCCTTATATCCTGTGGAGTCTCGAGCACTACGTGGAGCTCTAAGTCTGTGATGTGTTTTTGTAGTTGTTGGATAACTTATGTGTGTTGCTCTACTTGTTGCATGACTCGATCCTCTACCTTTATTTCTATGATTGTCACACAATGAAGTGCTCTGCTGACTACTTCTTTCACTTCGAATTGCTCTGTGAGAAACTGTTCTTTTCCTTGTGTGAGAAACTATTCTTTTGTTGTATCTGTGTGTTTTATTCATCGAACTTTTCTTGGAGAGCAATCTTTTCCTGCTCTATAGCTCGGCGTCGTTCTACAAGTACTCCTTGTACTTGAATCAAAGCCTGGGTGGATTGTTCTATTTCTTATTGTGCTCATCGAAGGCGATAATCAACTGTATATGCTAGTCGGTGGAGTTGGGCTGGCTCATCTCCCAACTCTAGTTCTCCCAATGGTAGGGGCATAGTGGATACTGCGTGGTTGGATGGAAGGGCTTGTTGTACCCCTCAGAGTTTGATTTCAATTCGATCATATATTTTTTACTACTTCACTCATTGTTTCTCTGCTATTTCCAGTGAAGCATCGTTTAGGGTTGCTATGATGAAGTCAAAATCATCAGAGGTGAGGACAGTCTGCATCTTGGTCATGGTGGCTTTCAATTTCTTCTAGGAAGAATGTTTCATGGGAGAATCCTTCCTCTTCTTCAAGGGAACAACCTCATCTCTGGGCGGTGTTACTTCACTTGGTCTCTGTTCAACTTCTCTTTCATCACCACCCCCTCGATCAAGTGACATGGAAGTAGTCTTCCTTGAGGTGCTTCTTAAGTTTTAGACCTCCTCGGTCTTCTTATCTCTGTTGGTTCTAGGTGTATTTTGTTCTTTATGAGTGTCCTCTAGGCTATCAATATCATATATCTCTGTGGGGTTGGTGGGGATAAGGAGGTCAGCAAACCATTCCTTAGTGATTTCCTCCAGGTCTTCTTCTGTAAGCTTATAATATGACTGGAGCTGCACTTTATGTTCAACTGCTCGCACTGTAGATTAGATAAAGTGTTGATCTGTGTTGAACTTCATTAGTGGTCGGAACCTCTGTAGGGTGTTTGGAGTCATGCGAGGCTCGACTTCGATGGATCTCTTAAGCAGGAGGTAGTGTGTATGAAACATAGCATTCGATTGCCACTGTTTGTTCATATCAGTTGAATACCACAGGGTAGAGAACTTCACGGCAAGCGGTTCAAATGGATCAATGTTTGGGAAGGTCACTCCTTCCGGCATGTCCCAAGCAACAAATTCAATGAGGACCAGGAGCCAGCTGAAATGAAATTCATAACCCTGATCCTATGCTTCTCAGCAATCTAGTTCCAACTGGTTAACTAGGTACTTCACCCAGTTCATCTGTAGGCCTTCCACGCACTTTTCTATGAGGTCAATGACAAAGCCAATGACCTACGTAGGTTAGTTTTTCCTTACTAACTTTCCAGATATTAGTTCACATGATAAGCACATTGTGCCACACTGGATGGAAGCTACCTTGTAGCCTCTTGTTCCCTTCTCAACGTCACCATATGTATCCTTGATCTTCTACGCTAATACATGATCTGCGACTTTTCCTGGATAAAATTCCTGCAGGTCGGGTCCTTGCATACTCAGGCATGTGATCATGTGGATCAGCATTGGGTCAACTATAATTTGGCAGTCTAGCCATAAGTAGCTCCCATGGTATTGGTAACATGATAGTAGCATCTTGACATAGTCATTGACTTCTTGGTGTCTTCTGAAGTGTGGTATCTTCATGACATTCAACAGGGTGGACTGCATGAGGTTCATCATCCACAACTGAGGGATGATATTCGAGTTCTTCCCTTTTGTTCTAGTTAGGTAATTGTATGGGGCAAGCATACAGTAGATCTTGTGATCTCTGAAGTTGAAGTCATTGAACCTCAATGCTATGATCTTATCCTGCTCTATTCGAACTGCACATATTCCCTTCGAGAGGTATGCAGTGACCATAGTGTACTGGAATTCTCTTGGTACACTATCACGATTCACCGCACCAGCCAGAGGCAGGATGTAATTGGGCAATATGGATGGAATCAACTTCACATTGGCTAGGTCGTATTTATGCTTGTTTCTCTTCTCTACTAATGGTCAGGATGGCCCCGATCCGCGAGCAGTCGACGGAGAGGCTTGCAGTTCTCTCGTCGATGATGCTTATAAACCTATAGACATTGACATGACTCTTTCAGTCATGAGATCGATCAAAACTTCTTCGAAAACTCTCTCTGTAGTGCTAAACTCGTCCGACATACACGCTTGGGGTTGGAAATCTTCGGGTTCGAGGAGTAACTTAGACACTGTAATGGGATAGAGGAAAATAGTGCAATGATCACTGTATAAAATCAATGAGTCTGTGGGCTCAAATTCATGGTTAGAAAAAGTGTTCTCGGTGCATGGCGCAACGAGATAAATAGATAACTTGGCAACGAATTGCTTGCAATGATTGAGAAGCCTTATTAACTCTGTTCTGTTCATTATGGCGTGGTCCAATGGTCTGGTGGCGAACCATAAATGCCTTTATACCCATTTAGGGGGTTGGCCCAATAGTTATATTGATCCCAATGGCTATATTTCTTTGCCATGGTGAAGTTCCAGGTGACGTTGCTTTGTTATCCTAACGAAGCTCTAATTTTGCAAATTTTCCTTCTACGAAGTTCCCTCTGGAACCTTCTGTAACTTTTCAATCTTAGCTCTCTTCCTACTTACCTTTCTAGCTATCTTTCCAGTGAGCCTCATCTCGGTATGTCTTTTTCCATTCTGATTCTTATCTTCTTTTGGTATAGTTACTTCGCGTTGTTGAGATTCTTTCCTGAGATTTGAGGGTGGTACTTCTTATTTATCTGAAACAGGTACTTCAATCTTATGTGGGTCTTCTAGTGTTCTTGCAACTTCGACATCCAGGTCTCTGGTGTTAAATAGCTTCAATATATTCTTATGTTCTTCAATTAAGTGTGTGATGCTTTTAGTCATAAAATATTTTAACTCTTGCTTCTTTCGCGCTATAACTTCTTCTTCTTCTGTCCTTCGAGCCTAATCTCTTTCAATCCAAGGCTTTCCTAGTAACATGGTAAATGGGGCATTGTTCTCAATAAATTTACTAATCTCAAAATCTTCCTCTATCGAAGTTCCATTGGCATTCATAGATATCTGGGTGAGCTTTCCACATAGGTTTATCAGCTTTCCTTTGAATAGTCTTGTTCCTCCTAATGAAAGAATCATAGAAGGCCTTCCTATAGCTTCCCAAGTTGTTTCTGTCATGACATTCACTTGTGTTTCCTCATCCAGAACACAATCAATGTCGAAGTCTCCTATTCTTTCTTCAAAGAATTCTTTTTCTTTGAATATCTCTAATAAGATGACATTTTGGTGGTCATTCAGGGTTTCTTTCATCTGTAGCAATACTTTCTCTGAGTCTTTCTAGGGTTCTGCCATTTCTGGATCTTCCTTAGGGTTTTCTTGTTTCGTGTTCATTTCTTCAAGATTAGCAATCATTCTAGGGCAATCCAATTCTTCATATTCCATAACTTTGCAACAAAGACAACTAAGTCTTCTCCTAGGGCACCCCTTAGCAAGGTGTCCTGGTTTTCTGCAACTGTAACAAAGGGTTAATCATCTCCTTCTTTTAAATGATCCCCATCCTTTCTTGTACTACGCGCTAGAATCATGGTATCTAACCTGCAAACATTTCTTTCTAGGATCCTGCATCCACTTGTTAGTCCAAACATTCTTTCTATGCATAGGTATAACATATATTTCACTATTCGTATCAGATCTACGCATATCAAACCTTCTTTCATCTATTAGGGCCCTAGTTTTCAAGCTAGGATAGAATCTATCAAACATACCCAGATCCATACTTTTGAAACAAAAATGTCCACTTATCTTACTTCTACAAAGCACAAATCTTTCAGATATAGAACTTTTCAATATTCTTACCTTTATCAGAGCACAGGGCATGCAGATCTTACCTTTTTTTTAATAAAAAATACTCACTCTTACCTTTCTCAGATCACAAATCTTTCAAATCTTACCTCTTTTAATAAAAAATTCTCACTTTTACCTTTCTCAAAGCACAAAGTTTTCAAATCTTACCTCTTTTCTTTCGATCGGACTTCTTTTCTTTAGCACAGAGCTTCTCAAACTAAGTAGAGTATTGCGTACTAGGGTGACAGATCTACGCATAGATCTTTCATAGTATCAGGTTGGATCTTTGCACAAAGCTTCTTCTTTCTAAGTTCCCAGAAATCACAGTTTCAGTTCTTGGCAACATAACCATTTGTTGGCACAGGAGCAGACCTAGGGTTCAACTCTACAATAGTGCATCAATAAATTTGTAACTACGGGACCTTTCGGAAACACCTATGAAGTAGATGAAGTCTCACCCGAGGTAGAGGCAGGGGTGGTTACAGGACTCAGGTGTCTGTAAACTTAGCTGGGGCATAGATCTGTGATTGTAATACTTAACAGAGCACTCAGCACCAACAATTCATCAATATTTAACCACTGTCTACTCTGTAGATAAAAAAGAGCATTGCATCATTCATTCAGATCTGGTGTATCTAAGCACTTATCATAGAGAGGTAGATTAGTTCTAGCAGATTCAAGCACTAAGCACATTCACATAGTTCAGATCTAACATCCCTATATATCATTAGCACAAAGCATAAGCATATCTATCTATCTATATCAAAGCACTTAGCAAGTAAAGACATAAACACATCAAGGTTGGTTGTCATTGATGTCAACCCTTGAAGAAATCCCTGTAGCACAAATTTTTAGGTAATGGACCCAATATTGTTTGATTTAAATATGATTCATTATTGTTTTTTCATGGTTGATAAGAAGTAAATATGGATGAACTCCAAAGTGGTCCCCTTATGGTGAAAGCCCTCACGGAAGACGCTTTGTGGAGTAAGAGAACCCATGCTTGATTGTGGAATAATGAGATGAAGGAAAGTGAATTTGTCAGGGAAAATACCCTAGATGGATATTGCTTGTCATGTCATTTCCAATGGTATGTGGAACGTCACATAATTCCTCACGGTTAGAGAGTTATGGCCATGAGAAGTTGGAGACCCCAGGTTTGGGTAATGGACCCAAGTTTGTTTGATGGGTAATGGTATGAGTTATGATATCTTTTTAGATAATACTATTCTATATGGATAGTACATGTCATTCCATTTCTGGTGGTATGTAGAACATCACATAACTCCTCACGGTTTGAGATTTATGGCCTTACGAAGTTGGAGGACTCTCATATGTCATTAAAAGCCCCAAAAGGTCAAAGCAGTCAAAGTGGTTTAAGAGATTTTAAAAGGTAAATAATAAAGTGAAGTGATGAGTGTATTATAATTTAAAGTGAATACAAAATAAATTATTTCAATAATAAATTTAATGGAGAAATTAGAAGTGGACCCAACCCTAAAATAAGGAAAGTGGGCCAAGTGACCTAGAAGATGTTTT
>JASDQU010739312.1:316526-331729 GCA_032191745.1 Picea mariana | reverse complement strand
TGATGTAAATATGACTCATTATTTTTTTTTCATGGTTGAGAAGAAGTAAATATGGATGAATTCCAAAGTGGTCCCCTTATGGTGAAAGCCCTCACGGGAAGATGATTTGTGGAGTAAGAGAACCCATGCTTAATTATGGAATAATGAGATGAAGGAAATTGAATTTGTCAGGGATCATATTCTATATGAATAGTTATTGTCATGTCATTTCCAATGGTATGTGTAACATCACATAATTCCTCACGGTTAGAGAGTTATGGCCATGAGAAGTTGGAGACCCCAGGTTTGGGTAATGGACCCAAGTTTGTTTGATGGGTAACGGTATGAGTTATGATATATTTTCAGATAATACTATTCTATATGGATAGTAAATTTCATGCCATTTCTAGTGGTATGTATAACGTCACATAACTCCTCACGGTTTGAGAGTTATGGCCTTACGAAGTTGGGGGACCCTCATATGTCATCTAGAAGCCCCAAAAGGTCAAAGCAGTCAAAGTGGTTTAAAAGATTTTAAAAGGTAAATAATAAAGTGAAGTGATGAGTGTATTATAATTTAAATTGAATACAAAATAAATTATTTCAATAATAAATTTAATGGAGAAATTAGAAGTGGACCCAACCCTGAAATAAGGAAAGTGGGCCAAATGACCTAGAAGATGTTTTTAAGGAAGCTACTTGGAGAGTATAAATAAGAGGAAAGGCTCTCTAATTTGAATCAAACTTGAGAATATTGAATATCTATATGTGTCTGAGGTAACCAAGGATATCTACACCATAATTCTGAGTGAAGGTGAAGAAAAGAAGGCCGAAATTCAAGGAAGGATAAACTCTTTTGATGGTTCTTTCTAAGGTATGTTATTTACAGGGCATCTCACCATTTTTGCTATAAATTTTTTTATATAATGATTCAGACCATGAAATTTCTATGGAAGTGAGAAAACATATTTAATTATCTGTAAAATAAAATTCAGCTTGTGGGTCGTTGTATTTTTGGAGTTACACTCCGTGGAAAATAAGGTTTTTGGCCAGTCCTGAAACTAGTAAAAATCAGGTGTTTCGAGTAAAACCATCATAACTTCTTCATAACAGATCCAAATTCAGTGAGACAAAATGTGTTGGTTAGGTTACAGTCTTCAGTATTATGTGTAACAGTTTCATATCATTTCATAAAATATTTTGGGCGGGGAACGCTCTACAAGATCGCTCTCTAGAATAAGCCAAAATTCAGCAAGGTATTCCATTGTTTCTATAACTCCTTTTTTGAGAGGTTCCAAGCAGTGAAACTTGGAGGAATTTCATAAAACACATGGAAGAAAATTTTGTATTAGTTTCGAATCTTTATACATTACAAGTTCAAAGTTATGATTACTTCAATTTAGGGTTGTTGACTAATCCAAAACTAGGCATGTGAGACTAAAGAAAAGTTTGATGAAAATGCTAGTCTCTTGTTTTTAAAGTTAAGGCAGGCTTGCAGGAATGTGATCATATACACCAGGTCTATTACAAAGCTACAAATCAGACTTGAATGATGAAATTGATGAGGGATTTGGGTTGTGGTACATGTTGAGTACATGGTTGAGACAAGTAGTTGATAGGTTGGCGCACATACATGAGGTGTATATTTGATGATGTTGGTACATATTGATGAGTCATAGTTTATGAGTTGTTGACACATGATCGGTACATACTTGGTACATGGTTGGATGCACTTTTTATGGTACAGGTTAATTACAGGTTGGTGCATGGTTGATGCACTTGTTTATGGTACAGGTTGATTACAGGTTGAGGTATAGCTTGATGCATGGTTGATGCATGGTTTAGATTTATTGGTACAGTTTTACAGCGGTATATCTCATAGTGATAGTGTGACAGTGGTTCCATCATTCTACTTCTACTTTAGAGTGGTAGGACGGGGCAAGGACAGGTGGTTGTAGCCACCTTCCGGTTGTAGCCGGAGAACATTGGGGGTTGTAGCCTCCTTCTAGTTGTAGTCAGAGAATTGGGGAGTTGGAACTTCCCTTAGGTTGTAGCCTAAGAAACTAGGGAGTTGGAGCCTCCTTCCAGTTGCAGCTGAAAAACAAAGGAATTTGGTACTTCCAATGAATGTAATTCTTCAAGACATATAAGAAAAAGCATTCTGTGGTTTTTTCTGGATTTGGGTTTCCACGTAAAATACTGGTGTACTGTGTATGTGTGTGATTGTTTATTTCTTACTGCTCATTATTGGATAATAATTCTGCATTGATATAACATTTGTAGAAAAAGGATTATAATTATGCTATTACTGATTAACCCCCCCTCTCAGTAATCCAACAGATGTCTGCGAACTTAGCTGGGGCACAGATCTTTGATTGTAATACTTAACAGAGCACTTAGCACCGACAGTTCATCCATATTTAACCACTATCTACTCTACAGATAAAAAAGAGCATCGTGTCATTCATTCAGATCTGGTGTATCTAAGCACTTATCATAGAGAGGTAGATTAGATCTAGTAGATTCAAGCACTAAGAACATTCACATAGTTCAGATCTAACATCCCTATACATCATTAGCACAAAGCTTAAACAAATATATCTATCTATATCAAAGCACTTAGCAAGTAAAGACATAAACACATCAACACATTGCACAAAGCAGAGGAACATAGAATATACATGGTTCACCCTCACCCTGGGGCTACGTCCACCAACTCTTCTTCTTTATTATCTTCTTCAATATGTTACATGCACAGAGCCTTAAAACCCTACTCTGCATAGGACAAGAGATCTGCCCAGCTCGCTAGATCCTCCTTCCCTGAGTATATCTAATCACGCAGCCTTCCACAGCCTCTTACAATGACCTGCACTTAGCTATGCAAGTCTCACACAGTGTACACAGAGCACTTACAATCCTTCAATCACATAGATCTAGCACTTATCCATTCGTAACTGCTCTATATTCTCACTACATCACCTTAGCATCTATTTATACATACAAAATAGGCCTAAACATGGGTAAACTCATTGGCCAACATCCCATACCCATCACATAATCCAAAATCCCAAAAAGCACCCAAAAATGGGTCAAGATCCCGCGATCTCTGCTTCGTCTTGTGCTCCTCCTTTGACAGGTTGTCGAAGTCCCAAAATAGGTCAAACTTGACCAGCGATCTCCCAAACTTGGTCAAGGTCCAACAAGATTATTTAAAGGATTTGGTACAAATATGAAGTTTAGCACAACATACCATCTATAATATGATGGGAAGACAGAGAGGGTCAACCGGGTAATTTAAGACATGTTAAGAATGTATGTGATGGATAAGCCATCTAAGTGGGAAGATTACTTGCACTTGGTTGAGTTTTCTTATAATAATGGGTATCAAGCTTCATTGAATATGAGCCCATTTGAAGCCTTGTATGGTATAAAATGCAGTACTTGAGTAAGTTGGGATAACCCAACAAATATAGTGGTACTTGGGCCAGAGTTTCTCAAGGAGATGGAAGACCAGATGATTAATATTAAGCATAATTTAAAGGTATCTCAAGATAGACAGAAGGTTTGTTCCTAAAAGAATAGGATAGCGAGAGAATTTAAAGTAGGGGAGTATGTGATTTTGAAATTAAACCCTAAGAAGAGCTCTTTGAAGTTGGGTAGTTGTACAAAGCTAGCAGCCAAATTCTGTGGTCCATTTGAGATATTGGAAAGAATAGGGCTAGTTGCATACATTTTTGTATTTCCTATTTCCATGAATGTGCATAATGTATTGCATGTCTCTTTTCTAAAGAAATATGTACATGATCCTAACCATGTTATTGATTGGCATCTGATTCAGGCATAGACAGAGGGAGACTTGCAGGTCCAGGCAGTATGAATATTGGACAGAAAAGTCAAAATTCTCTAGAATCAAGTTATAAAGATGGTAAAAGTTCATTGGATCTGCTACAGTCCTGAAGATGCTACCTAGGAGCCTGAATATTCCATGCGGGCAAAGTACCTACAACTTTTTGAATAAATTTTGGAATTTTGATTCATGTTTTGTATATGCACTGAGGATAGTGCCAAAATAAGGGGGAGGGAATGTAACACCCCGGGTTTTTAGCCCCCATATTAAATAATGTATTGCTACATTGTTGAGAGGCTAGAGTTCCCAAACATTTATTAAAAGGCCACTATGCCTAATAAATGTAATGTGTGATCATTATTAATAATAAATACATCATTGTATACTAGACAGACAAGGACTATAGTTATAGAGGGGCTATGATTCCGTAAGAGAGGGGTATTGAGGGGCCAAGTAATTTTTTTATATTACCCATTTTATGTAATGGGGGAAATCAGTTACATGAGCTTCTTAGGGGAAGTCCAAGAGGTTCTTGATCCCCATGAATTACAAAAACCCATCCCTAGTCTGTGGAAGGGGTTCCCCCATTAGAAAATCCTCTCATTTGTTTTGGTCATTTTCTCACTTTCAGTCACGTCCCCATTCTGGTGTTGTTGATGGTCACCTCACACATTCATTCACTCGATTTGTTCATTTTTCATCCTTTCTCATGGAATCTGCACTCCATCCATTCCTTCACTCACTCATCTTTCCTCATTCATGTTTGTCTTGGGAACGGAAAATGGACCATTGAAGGAAAACCATAGTTTTTTTTGCTATAGATATTTCTGGTGTAATATAGCCATGATTTGAGGCCTACATGTATGATATGCTTTGCCTATGTCCATATTTTCTCATAGTTGTGAGTCCTGAGAGTCTCGACATGGAGATTCTGGACCAACTGCTCTGGAGTCATGGAAGGAGAAGGACTTCTTGAGGGACTGTGTGGAAGAGAAGGGTGGAGAAGGGTGGAGTTCTATTCTCTTGGGTGGTGCGGACTGGGTAGAAGAGAGATGGGTACTTGGATTATTGTGATTGTTGGAGAATCATGTGAGAGCTTGGGTGCTGATTGGTTTGGGAAGTTGAGTAACTCTCTGGAACTATCCTTGTGGATTCATAGCCCTGGCTCGGGGGTGACATTGTTGTTGAGACTTGGAAAAACAATGTCTACAGTTGGGTTGAACATCCTGGGTCTGCATCCAATTGGTGTCTTTTTTATATAAAAGATAAGTGCTCTCTACTATGGTTTCCTTGCTTGTGTATTTATTTTCGTTGCGTGTTAAACTATTATACCTGAGATTTGTACTTATAATATGCATTTTTGTTGGTTAATATTGTGCATGCCTTTTATGTTGTAGTATGAATCTTGATCATTGCATGTATGCATTTCATGCTTCTTTATTAATTAATTGTTATCGAAAACTCATAATCAGCTAAGAGGTGTGTTCTCGGTGTGGCATGCCCATCCTATGGGAGGCTAGGTACGATGCAATTTTTCTTAGTATCCACTAATGCATCTTCAAATACATGCCTTAATATTGGATCATAATGTATGACAAATATCCATTTCCAGTCCAGAATATATTCATAGAAAAGTACTTTCACATGAATGACTACATACATATATTAGACGGATGTTATAACAATTTTATTGATTATAAATAAACACATGTATATATTCACAATAAACAATGTATTAATACATTATTTATCACTATCGTTTCTTGTTTTAGTTAAAGAAATACCTTCTCACAATGAATTGGTAGAACATAAGGCTCCTTATCCTCTGGTAGGAACCTTGAGGAATCTATAGAAAACAATCCACTATGGGTATCATATGTTTGTGTCCTCTCAAATGCTTTATACCATCTACACTTAAAAATACAACATTTAAAAGAGAGGTAATCCAAATCAATAATTTCTTGTATTTTCCCAACATATTGTAGATTTCCTTCAGTAATATTCTTATCTTTTGAGCTTGATCGACTGGATTGCTTGAAGTCAACCATAATGCCACAATCGAAGGATAATCTCTTTACATCTACACGTTATACATGATAATGTTGACCATATGCCCACATTGTTGGATATTTTCTTTCATGTGAAAGACCATTTATTTCGGTTAAAACAAGTATAATGACGAATATTAAAATAGTTGATAGTGTCAAAACTGTAAGGAAACAACATTTTGTAAAATTCCAACTTTACCTTTCTTTCACATCCTCTATACATGTTGATTTCATATTTTGTTATGTTTGAATCTATACCTACATATTCTATTTCATTTTGAATTTGTTCATTAACCCATTCTAGTGTGCAATGTTTTCTCCATTCCCCTTGCAGATCAATAGGAAATGGGGTATTCTTTGGGTTCGATCTCTTAAATTGTCTCCTTTCTTCTAACACTTATTCTCTCTTTTTATCATACAAATCAATCCATTTGTTCATAAATTCCATGTCGTACATAATGAACTTGTCAAATATAGCACTTTCATCTACACCTATTACATGTCAACATGTTTATTTCAAACTCCAAAGGCCATTTTGTTAATTTGAAAAATAAATTACAAAGTAAATTAATGACTGCAATAAAAAAAACCACAATGATACTGAGTTTACTTAATAATTTCTATTTAAAAACCATTAGATTTTGTTTTTTCTCCATTGAATTGCCAATACCAATGTCAATACCAATACCATTGCATACCAATTCCAATACCATTGCATGCCAATGCATAATAAATACCGTTGTCAATACCATTGCCTACCAATACCAATACCATTGCATTGCCAATAACAATACCAATACCAATACCAATACCAATACCATTGCAATGCCAATACCAATACCAATACCAATATTCATAGCCAATACCAATACCAATGCCAATCCCAATACCAATGCATACCAATGCCAATACCATTGCATACCAATACCAAAGCCAATACCAATGCTAATACCATTGCATACCATTGCATACCATTGCATACCAATATCATTGCACACCAATACCATTGAATACCAATGCATATTATTTCCAATACCATTGCATACCATTTCATACATATACCAATACCAATACCATTGCATACCATTTCATACCAATACAAATACCATTGCATATCATTTCCAATACCATTGCATACCAATGCATAATAAATACCATTACATGCCAATACCATTCCATACCATTTCATACCAATACCATTGCATACCAATACCAATACCATTGCATAACAATGCATACCATTGTCAATACCATTGCATTGCATACCATTGCATTGCATACCATACCATTGCATACCAATACAATTGCATACCATTGCATACCATACCAATACATACCTTTCAATAAGAATACCATTGCATACCATTGCATACCATACCATACCACTGTCAATGCATACCATACAATGGGAAGGCAATGCATACCATTGGAAATGGATACCAATACCATTACATACCATACCATACCATACAATACAGTGGCAAGTAAATGCATACCATACCATACCATGCCAATAGCATTACATGCCATACCATACCATACCATACCAATGCATACCATTTCATACTATTTCCAATACCATTGCATACCAATGCATAATATATACCATTGCATACCAATATCATTGCATACCAATGCATAATAAATACCATTTCCAATACCATTGCATACCAATGCATAAGAATTACTATTGCCAATAACATTGCATACCAATACCAGTACCATTGCATACAATTGCATACCATTGCATACCAATGCATATTAAATACCAATTTCTAATACCATTGCATACCATTGCATAAAAATGCATAATAGATACCATTTCCAATATCATTGCATACCAAATTCCAATACTATTGCATGTCACTGCATACCAATGCATACTATTGCCAATACCATTGCATATTATTGCATACCAATACCATTACATATCAATGCATAATAAATACCATTTACAATACCATTGGATACCATTGCATGTTATTACCAATGCATACCAATACCATTGCATAATGACGCAAACCCCTATGGCTTGCACGACCTCCTGGTCTAGGATATTCTCTCACATGAGTTGAATTAGATCTTGACATCCCATAGACCCCTAGCTTTTACTTCACCCACAGGCTTTTCTTCTATGTAGGTGAAAACTTCAAATCCACGAGGGTCCTTTTCCTTCAACCTGATTGTGCATGTGACTGCGGCTTAGGACCAAGCGCTTAGCGAAAGGGTTGTTCAGTGCTCTGGGATTTCGAGCTTCGAATTTTCTCTGCTCCAATATCAACTAACAAACTTCTCCCGAATAGTCAAATTTCCAAACTTCTGAAGAGTTCATGGATCAACGGTCCACACTCCTCCTCTAGCTCAATGGTCTACATTCACTATGGGATCTGGGGCTCTAGAGAATTTAATCCAACCAAATATATTCCCAAATGTGCTAGAGTCTTTACCGGCTGAATTTTTTCATAAAGCGATTTAACTGACAAGCGTAGGTGTTACCCTATCCTTCCATTTCTCCAACATCAAAGTTAAGACTTTGATTGGACAGTGGATGGGAATTTGTCTCCTTTGCATGATCTATGGCTAACAACAACTTTGGGGCTTCGGTATTTGGGCTTCAGGCTTCGAGACTTTTCCACACCACACAACTATCACCCGAAGTGTTGAATTCTAAATAACTCAAATATCTACGACTCACACTTACCCACCAATTTTCAGCTCAGATTAACTTTGGGCTTTGGAGCTTCAGGGCTCTGCATTTCCGAAAACAACTCACTACTCCAAATTTCCAAACTAGTGAAGTCTGAAGGACTTAGGACTTAACCAACATGCTCCTTAACTAAGTATTTCTCCACTTGGTTAAGTTCCTCTCGGGAACCTTATACTCACTATCCCTCGTGAGCTTTATTCGCTTTAAGAAGTGAACTCCTGGGCACACTTATGCTTCTCTCCTAGTTCTTATACCCTTATAACTATATGGGTCTACACATTCCTTGCGCTAACTCTCTTTAGCTTGGGAATTTTGAAAGTCACCTTGCACACTCCTTGCGCTTGCTCTGTGCAGAATTGCACTACCTCTCCTAAGCTTCTAAACCCGGAAAAAAAAAAGGTGGCCTTCACACACCTTGCGTTAGCACTATGCACTCCTTGCACTAAGATTCTCAGAAGAGAAATAATTGAAACTTATAACTAGATCAAGAGCTCATTCAATAAAGTATTTAATTTCACACTCACACAAAGAGATAACAACATAGTATCTATTCGATTTCAGAAAAATGAACAAGTTCACAATCTCATAATTTTGAGAGCAATTATCTTCTTCTATATTTCTTCAACAACCTCAAATAACATGGATTACATTGATTTATACATGAAGGGGTTTTTCAATACTTCCCTCTGGAATATTATAGTGCTTTCGCATCTCAATAAAGATAATCCTATCACTAAGCTTATTACAGTAAATGCACATTTACAATATTATATATGATTCGATGCTCAAAATCTATACAATCTATAGTCATTAAAGACAAATACAACTTCTGGAGTACATACAATGGGCTCTAGCCTTTTGATCTCATGGGATATTTAATTTCAAAGGTCTCAAAATTTAAATTGGTGCACCTCCTTGGAATCCAAACTAGTTAATGTGGTCTGCGTTGTGCACTGACTCATCTTCCACCGTGGCTCATTAAATGATGATGGTAATGCTCCTTTATCATACTCCTCTAGACAAAATATTCATGTAATCATGTCCATGGGCTCCCCAAATTCCTTTCCATGATTCTGAATGTCTTCTTTAGTCAACCAACTGGCATCTTCTATTGGATGGTCCTTCCATTTAACCAAGTAATCATAATAAACCTTCCTCCCAGCTCTTTTAGCAATATTTTGATCTAAAATATTTTCTATTTGAAGCTTCTCTTCTATGGGAACATTTCATATCCACTAGACCTCCTCCTGGTCATCTTCTTCTCCTGTGTCATCCATTCTATAAGGATATAAGTCTGCTACATTAAATATTGGTGAAATTCCAATGTCCTATGGCAACTCAATATCATAAGCATTCGTAGAAAAAAAATTGATGATTTTACAAGTCCCTATCTTCTTCAGCTTCAGTTTATTACATTTCCCTCATGGGAATATGTTTTTCCTCATATGTACTAGAACTTGATCTCCAACTTCAAATTTTACCTCTCTCCTTTTCTAATTTGCTCTGTCCTTGTATATTTGGTTGTTATTCTATAGTTGGCCTTTGATATCTTCATGCAATTTCTGCATTTCTACAATGAATTCCTCTGCTCCTACACTCCAAAATTTATCTTTTCCAAAATATATTAACTTGAAAATTCCTCTGGGGTGCATTCCATATATTATATGGCATGGGCTCTTACCGTACTCTTGTTTGGTGAATCATTATATGCAAATTTTGCTTGAGGTAGAACTTGATCCCACTGACTATGATGTTCAGTTACTAAGCTTCTTAGAAAATTTACTAAGATTCTATTCACTACCTCAGTTTGTCCATCTCTCTGAGGGTGATATGCTAAACTGAAAGAAAAATCTGTCCCCAATTTCTTCCACAAAGTCTTCCAAAAGTGTCCCGAAAATTTTGTGTCTCTATCTGAGACTATGCTTCTAGGAAATCCATGCAATCTCAGAATCTCCTTGAAAAAAAAAATCTAAGTGAGTAGCATCACTCGTTTTATGACATGGTATAAAATGTGCCATATTTGAAAATATGTCAACCACCACAAATATTGAATCATTCCCCCTCTGGGTTCTTGGCAATCTCAGAACAAAATCCATTCTTATAGCATCCCATGGCCTGTTTGGAATAGAAAATGGTTGGTACAACCCTATGGTCTGTTGTTTTCCTTTAGCATATTGGAAAATTTTGCATTTGTCCACAAATTTATTCACATCAGACTTCATTCCTAGACAATAGTACGCAGAACTCATTTGTGCATATGTTTTATCATGGCCAAAATTTCCAGCCAATCCTCCACTATGCCTTTCCTTCAACAAATTGTCCCTCATTGAACACTTAGGACTATATAACTAACTCCCTTTGAAAAAAAATCCTTCATGGATCAGATACTCCATCCATGGGCTTATATCCCTCATCAAAGGATTTTCACAAGCTTCATAAGCCTCCTTGAAACCTAGTTCTTCTTTATACATTTCCTTGAGGTGTTCAAACCCCAAAGTATCCACTTGGAATTCTTGCAAGATTAAACATCTCCTTATCAAAGCATCCGCAACTTTTTTATCACTCCCACTAATATGCTTAATGACAAAAGTAAAATTTTGCATGAATTCTACCCATTTGGCATGTCTTTGATTCATCTTCTCTTGTTTGGTTATAAACTCTTTCGGTATAAGATAATGTCTCCACTTTTTCAAAGATTGAATTATAGAATAAAATTCCTTATCATAAGTTGAATATTTCCTCTTAGCATCATTCAACTTCTCACTAAAATAAGCAACAAGTTTATCATCTTGACTTAAAACTGCACCAATGGCTACTCCATTTGCATCACATTTGACTTGGAAATTCTTCCTAAAATATGGTAGAATAAAGATAGGTTGTTATGTTATATTCTCCTTTAACAATATAAATCCTTTCTCAGCTTCTTTTGTCGAGTCAAAATATCCATGTTCTTTCTTTATAGTATCCAATATAGGTGCGCATATACTGCTAAAATTCCTGATGAACTTTCTATAAAAAATTTCTAACCCATGAATACTTCTTACCTCAAACACACTTCTTGGAGAAAGCCACTCTTTAATATCCCTCACCTTCTTTGGATCCATCTTCAATTCATTTGAAGAGATTACAAACCCCAGATACACAAGTTTTGTCTTCATAAAAGAATATTTCTTCAAATTTAATAACATCTTTTATTGTTGCAATCTCCTCAACATCATCTTCAAGTGTCTCAAATTATCCTCCTCATTTTTACTGTAGATTAGGATATCATATAAATAAACAATCACAAATTTCCCAATAGAATATTTGAGCACTGCATTCATTAACCTCATGAATGTACTTGGAGCATTGGTTAAACCAAATGGCATAACAAGCCACTCATGCAACCCTTCATTTGTTTTGAATGTTGTTTTCCATTCATCTCCTTCTTTCATTTTTATCTGATGATAACCACTTTTCAAATCTATCTTAGAAAAATAATTATCTCCACTCAAAAAATCCATCAAATCATCCATTTTGGGTAAAGGAAATATATACCTGATGGTTATCCTGTTGATATCTCTAGAATCTGTGCACATTCTCTAGTCTCCATCTTTCTTTGGACTCAACACAATTCGTACTACACATGGGTTCAGACTTTCTCTGATCAACCCTTCATCTAAGAACTCTTGGACCTACTTCTTGACCTCCTCATTCTCTTGAGGGTTCAACCTATATGTTTCCTTGTTTGGAAAAATTGCTCCCGGTATAAGGTCAATATGATGACTAATAATCTTGATAGGCAGTACAGTATGAGTTAACTCATCCATCACAATTCCAACAAACTCATCCAACAATTCTATAATTTTAGCAGGTATATCATTCATAAAAGTATTTGTAAGGGTAGCTCTTGAATTACCTATAACAACAAACTTCATCTCCTTATCTCTCTTGACTTATTTCAAGATCTCCTTCCCACTCATGAGAAGTATACTCAGACTAGCCTCCTTTTTTACTCATTTATCCTCTAATGGAAACAACATATGTCTACCCCCTATTGACGCCCAAAAATGAAACGTAGGGTACCTACATGCAAATTGGTTGCAATGCCTTATTATTTATGTATAATTAATAATATACTAGATAGGTGGGACACCATGTGTGAATATGAAGGAATGATGACTCATTTTTCTTTCTCATTACTTGGTTGAAAAATGAAATCTATAGTTTATTGTTTCTAAATAAATCTTTGCAACAAATGAGAAAACAACAGTTTTACGGGTGATGTGATTAAAAGAGGAATGGTATTGTTTTGATGGTCATCGTGATTTTATTTTGTTGCACTCGGTTTGAATGAAGATCTAAACTCCAGGCTTGAAGTTATATGATAATGGTGTGGTGTTGCTTCGATTTCATGTTAAAAGGGTTGTGCGCATTGTTTAAAGTTTGAATTTTAAAGGTTGGTACATGGTCTCCCTAGTAAGTGTTCACATATATTACATTGGAGTTTTAAAAGTTAGCACATATGTAAAGTTTGAAAACATAGGAAAGTAGTGGTATATCCAACTTGCATTGAATTGGTATGGAATTAGTGGGTTATGTGTTGTATAGATAGCTCGCTCGTACTGGCCATGGTTGAAGGAGTAAGTATGGATACGGCATGTAGTAATTGCACATTGCTCTAACCTACCTCAAGGGTCACCACCCTTGCTATTTTGCATTTGGTCATTTTTGTTGGTTGTTTTTGCCTCTGTTTTTCTTGGTCGTGGAAGAAGTGTTTGAACTTTGTCGATTTTCCTTGGAATTTTTTCACCCAAGTATGAGGGTTGTTGCTTCTCCATCCATGAATTATTTCTTTGCTCATTAATTAAATCAAAAGTTGGCTCTTGAATTTGCTTACTGTCTATTCTTTTCCAAGGTTTATAGCATATGGGTCTTTCAACTTTGTATTGGATGAAGTTTGTAATACCCCTAGGCCGAACCCAATTGTAAATGTAAAATGAAAATGTACTTAAGTTGGTGAGTTGTTTGATATCATTTTTGTATGCACCTTCCATGGTATAGTGCATTCATGTACTGTGCAGTAAAATGATGAAGTGTGCACATTCCAGGATACTGCGCGCAACAACTTAAGTGCACGCGATTTTGAGGCTAGGGAGCATTTGTGTATATGTTGTGTTTTATAGACTGGTGAGCAAGTTATTATAAGCTAGGAGGCTTATGTTTTGAATTAGGCCAGAGAGACTAGATTCTAAAGCCCAGTGTGCCTATTTTTTTATATGTCTCATCATTAAAATAAAATACATCGTTGAGTGCAGATCGACCATGATAAAAGAGTATGGGGAACTAAACTCCACTAGTTAGGGAAAGGAGGGGCTAAAATTTAATAAAAATGGATAATCTAGGGAGATTAAGCCAAAACAAAATATTATATTAATATTCCTTAAATCATAAAGCATGGATAATAATTTTATCCTAAGTCTAAGGATGGGTACAAGTGGGCCAAAGTAGCTCCCATTATGACAAGTCTCAAGTTGGGAATATGCATACATATAGTTGGGACTTAGTTAATTTTCCCATCATTCAGTCATCCATTCAATCATTCCATGATCATTCACTCACTCAGTCAATTGTCCTATGTACCTTCCTATCATTGTACCTAAACCTATATCTGTATCCATACCTATTGGTGTACCTAGTTAGATTGGGAACTGGACTGAAGAAGAGGGTTGTCAAGCTCGTGGGATATTGAAGAGGCAGGTTGTGAGGCCCATGAGAAATTTATCTCTGGGTGAGAGAATTGTTCGGAATTTATTTCCTTAAGGTGATAAACTACAACTACAGGGCTTTGAGACTTCCTATATGGCCTATTGTTGAAGCCTAGAAAGGAAGTGGGGCAGCCGAAGGACTGTTGAGCAAAGAAGGGGCACACTTCCTAGGGTGGGACAGGCATGTGGGGAATGAGGGACTGTAGGCTATTAGTTTGAGTTGGCACATGTGACAAAGTCTATCCTATTGTTTATGATACACCATCCCTATTAGGAATCCCTTTACCTAGGTGGAGTTTAGTCCCAGCTCGGGGGTGACCCACTGTTAAGAGTGATGAGCAGTGTGGTCTAAGGATGGGAGGTTCGTGGAAGGTCTACACACATTTGTTGATATTCTTACCAAGATAAGTGTCAATTGTGTGATAAATTAAATGTTTCATTATTATTTACATGTTTATTTTTATGGGTTTATCCTATGTGTGGTTTATAACTGTATTTATATTTATGGGTATTGTTTGTATATGCTACATGCATATGTTTACTGTTATTTCAGTATGAATTTGTGCATTTATAGAAATTATTTGTCTGTTTACTTTTTATATATAAAGTTCTGCAAGAGTTCTGTGTGTATATGTTTTAATTTCATGCAGTTCAAAAAATTTATGTGGCATAGCTCAGTTGGATGTTGGGTATGTTACAGTATGTTGAGCAGATAATAAAAGTGTTTTTTGGAGTAGCATTGATCCGGATTATTTTCGGCACAAAATGAGAGCGGAGATATAATAAATAAATGCACAGAGATATTGCAGATATTCAATAATATAACAGAAATGTATCAGAGATGCAACCATAAACATAGATATACAATAATACAC
>JASDQU010739312.1:261516-315840 GCA_032191745.1 Picea mariana | reverse complement strand
AGAGATGCAACCATAAACATAGATATACAGTAATACACGATTTCTATTAATCAGAGAAATGTACAGAGACTGTAAAAATACAGAGTGAAAGACTCGCTAGAATGGTGGCAGCTTATCTCTGAGAAGAGATGTGACAGCTACTCGCATTCGCAAGAAGATGGTTACAATGAGGCTCTGGAGGCCCTTTTACAATAATCGGGAATGCCAAAAGTCCTAGACATCCAAAAACCTAACCCTAGGAGATGAAGCGCCAAAAGTCATGTGGGCCTCGTTTGGGTAAGTTGGTGCATCAACTTCCCGGGGTCGTAACTTTTGCATACGATCTCTGTTTTATGCGTGTGATAGCTCGTTGGAAAGTTATTTTCGAGGAGATTCATTTTGGGGCCTTAATCATGCCTTTGGCTATCATTGAGAACCTAGATCTTGAAAAAACTTCATTTAGGCCCTCAAAATGGCCCCGGAAGTGAAAACCTGCTAAAAATAGTAAATTGCCAAAATGGCCAGAAAACTATTTTGAGCCATTTGGAAAAGGTGGGTGGCCTCCGATATCCACCTGGATCAAGCATGGCCTGGCCTGGGTGGCTGGAGATGTTACAATATGGTATCAAAGCTTAAGTTTTCAACACTGAGCTTGGATGGACCGAGCAAGTTGAGTTGAATTGAAATTTTATAGATGATTGATTTCGAAGTGGCCAAATCTCAAGTTACAGAGTATCCATGGTAAAAATTAGAAGCAATTGCGTGGAATTGGGAAAAAGTCCCAAATTTTGTTGTTAAACTCATGAGAAAATTGAGAAATTCAGCCAAGTGGTGAGATGTTATTGATTTAATATCTATTATAGAAAATTCAGACGTGGAATTGGTCGAATTTGAATTTACAGTGAAGCCATGACAGATGGAGCGAAACTAGTTTATTAAAATTTTCAATTTGTGAACTGAGTTTGAAAACAATTCGTTCCAGAAATGTCAACCCATAGTGATTTGTTGTTGTAGAGGTTGAATTGGTATTATCGAGGTGAAATTGAACAAATTTCATAGTTGCAGAATGTCTTCGGTAAAAATGGGGAAAGATTTAGGAAAAATCCCCAATTTCTACAGTGGAATTCACGAGGAAGTGATGCGCATAAAAATGAATGTGCGCAGGTGGCTGCACTAAAAATGCATGATGCACAATGAAAATATTTTGATATGTGGAAAATTATTGGCATGATGGTGCACGCACTAAAATTGACTTCGCGTGGTAAAATATTGGCGTGCGGACGCGTGTGCTAAAATTTGGCACTGCACGGAAGAATATTGATGTGCTAGTACGCGCACTAAAATTTGGGGTCAAGCAAAAAAATATTGGCATGCAGGTATGTGCGCTAAAATTTGGCACTCCGCGGAAATATATTGGTGTGCAAGTGCACGCGCTAAAAATTTGGCACTGCGCGGAAAGATATTGGTGTCCGGGTGTGCGCGCTAAATTTAGCATTGCATGGTGTGGATTGAGTGACACATGTGGAATACTGGCGCGTGGTGTGCATACGCATAATAAGGTGTGCGCGGTGTGCACACACATAAAAATGGCATGCATAGTGTGCATAGTATTGGCAAAGCGCAGAGGAATTTTGTTGGTGCGCACACAATATGCGTTTATGATGTCGCGCGATAGTTTAGTTAAATGGTGCATGCAGAGTATTGGTATGCGGTGGGGGCATACTAAACTTTGGCATGGTGCAATGGGTAAAGCAAAATGCATGCATAACATTAGCACGCGACACAAAAATGGTCCACAACACAAGAAATGGCGCACGACACTAAAAAAAAAAATTGTGTGCAATCGGTATTAGTGCAAGAACCAAAATTGTGTGCATCGGATATTGGTGTGTGATACAAAAGTAGTGTTCACCAGCTATTGGCACAACAGAGAAGTGATGCACAGTGGTCATAGGTGTGTAGAGCATGAATTACCTTTTGGTGTTGCTGCACATGATAAATATGGGTGTACAGGTTGAAAATTGTGCATGCAAAGTCGTTTGGATGGTGAACAACCACAGAAAACCAATGAATTTTCGTGACATTTTATATTGTTTTACGTCATCTTTTTGCAGCGCATTTTTTAGGCCCTTAACAACGTTTTCAGCTACTCAAAAACCACAAGAATAGAGTGTACCAAGGTTCACCTTGTCTTTGCAACTCAAATAAAAGAGCTCAAAGAAATATTTCTAATGGTGTAAACCATTCGTCAAACAAATCTTTTATGAGAAAGTTACAACACAAACAATGGAGGGTAAATTTTAAGACCCAACTAACTTCAAAGAGACATAACATTCTGCTCCAGAATCAGATTGAAGCGCAGGAAAAGTCAATGGAAATATATTGAACCATAGAAGACAGACCCATATTTGAATTAAATTTTTGGGCATGTTAAAAATGTTTAATATGGCAAAGAAGGTACCTGTAGAATTCTAGACCAAAAACATGAATTGGCCTAGAACTTCAGCAGGTTGTAACTAGAAGCCCAAAACCAAGAAAGAGGTGAAACTTTGAAATATTGTCCAAAATATGTATATGAAGAAACCCAATTGAGCTCCTATGAAAAATCCAACGGAGTAGGTGCAAAATTCATAATCACAACATAGATTTGTGCCAAGTTGAAGTGTGAACAGAAAAATTAATGGGCAATTTTCAAATAAACATAACTTTCTGCTCAAGACTCAAAATTGAGCATGGGAGAAGGTGTTGGAAAGGTGTTAGACAGTAGAATATAAATAGTCACCCAGAAAAAATATCTAGGGTATTTGGTTTTCATATTGTTCACATCGGGTATTTGGTTTTCATGTGTGCAGGTACTTGGTCATCATACATTGACACAACCCCTTCAGGTATATACTCAGCACTGTCATGTAGTCATTCCCTCTGAATCTCACTTACATTTCTAGTCAGACATTTGCCTCTAGGATCCCCATTTCCGGCTCTGCAGTACCCACACCTCCATTTGCATCTTCGGTACTGTCACCCAGTATCACTCTTACCCACATGAGTTGTCCCATTCATAGCACCCTTTTGCACTTTCGACACTCATGTTGTTTTTCAAAACCCTTTAAGGATGGGAGTCCCGATAGTCTTACATCATGTCACGAATCAACTACATACCCCTTCTCCTCATTTTGCTAGATTTCCCAACGGACTCCTAGATTATCTCTCCATGGTTCTATGGTCAGGCTGCACCTCTGTAGTAGCATGAACCCTCCATGTCATCCACAATCCATTTACCCATCTGCAAATCTCCCTTCATTTCACCTACCTCATACAGAAACACACCCATGGGGCCCCCACCCTCCATCAGTTCTCCAAGCAAATTATGCCCTACCCAGGCCAACCATATCACATTGGGGCACCCGTTTCTGCATTTGTACACTTCTCCCCAATTATTCGTTATTTATTGTACAAACACCTTTATTTCCAGTCATTACATTACCTTTTGGTCGTCACCTTTGGCGACCTGCTTCTCTTTTTTGGCCAACCACAACCCATGTCACCCTTGGTTGGAGCACTACTTATCATCCACCCTTGCCGGCATCGTCCATATATTTAGATTACCCCACAGCCCACTTACCTCTGCCCTCTAAATTTGTTCACCTTGTCCCRCCTCTGGCACAACTTATCCCCAGTCTTGTCATCCCCCTGACACTTGACCTCGTTGAATGGTGGCGKCCACTCTTATCTCACATATACTCCAACCAAGGGCAGTCTTGAGTCTTCCTACATCTTGACTTTGACCATGTCCCTCCTCCACTTCCTAACCTCACCTAGTATATTTCACGAAGCCATTTGCTTCTCGGAGTCACGTCCCCCTTTTTTGTCGACATCARCATAGTTTTCCAGAAGGGCGACAGTATCTTGATTCTCATTACCCACCCAATGAGAGATCTCGGACGGCACAGGGTGAAACACAATTGCTCCCTACTATCATTGACCCCCATAACATTCGACGTCAACACTTTCTCATGTTATGGTGGGTCTTACTTTGCGACTATTGCAGTTAATTCTTTCACTTGCCGAAGACCTCTGAACTTGGTTGGGCTATCAATGCCCACATAATCAATGATACTTATTACCGCGATCACTACCTACTATTTAGAGTATGTTCATCCACAGAATTGTATTCTACCTTTATCACGACTGCCCCTGAGGGCGTTGTAGTTGTCTACACCAACACTTCATTCCTCTTGTTTTTGAGTTACATGACACAAGCATGGGGCATGCCTACCTCATTTGTACATAGTTTTCTTTTTCACACACCTCATGGAAGGTTGGGTTCTACCGATTCCTTTTTCCCTCCAACGGATCGCTTTGGACGATCCCACTATTGCTCTCTCTTACAATAACACTCTCAGTAGAAGAAACATTGATGGATTTCGGCTATACGTATGCTCCTAACCTCATCCATCAGGGGGCATCTGTTATCACTGAAATTTCGTCCTCACATGGTTACAAGAATTCAACATCATCAAAACAGTCATGAAGTCATCCATAGACCTGAATTAACACCAAAGCATTCATAAAGGGTAAAAAACTATACAAAATAGTGAAAAATTGAAGGGTTCTATGAAGACACTGGGCGCGCACGCACATGCGCAAAACAGGAACGCAAAAATCATGCACATGCGTACGATGCGCTACTATTATCGCAAAAAGTTGTGCACCTGAGAAATGGCGCATTTGTGAGAGTGGTCGGCCTCCCACCCACTTCTAGTTCAGCTCCCAAGCCGATTTGACACTCAAATTTGGACTGGATTTGACTGGATGGCTGGTCAAAGACCTAGAAATGCCCTAATTAGCCTTTTTACACACTACAAATTAGTTGAACAATAGCTCAAAGGAATGCTATAAAAAGGCCATGGATACACTTCATTTTTCAAGGAATTCAAAGCAAAGTTATGCTGCCATTATTCTCTTGAGGACTCTATCCTTGCCAAGAGTATATTTGCATCATTGCATTGGGCAATCCATCTCACCCCTTGAGTGGATTAGCAAAGAGTTCTTTCACCATTTTCATTTTTATTTGTTGTAAGAAGAGTTTACTTGTGGGGGTCCAAGAGCCCTCCCTTGGAGGAAGAAGGGACTCATAGTCCCCTTGCTTCTTGGTGTTTTCTTTCACTAATATCATCCTTATCATTGGTGACATGGGTCTCATTGTTGTTTTTTTCTCTATGTCCCTATGCTCATAAATTTAGTTGTTATTTCATTTCTTAGTTTAATTCTTAGTTGTTGTTTTCTATTTCTTTTTCTAACTCTTTTCCTTGCAGTTGTCCTACTCAGCAGACCCAATTGAGCTTGCAAGCACCTCTATTTTTCTCACTAAGGTGACGGAAGAGGTGCAACAACAGTCACTGTGTATTCCACGCAGTTTTCATTTTGCCTTTTCTTCCTTGATCTTCGCTTACTTTCATAACAAAGGGCCAACAGTGGGCATAGTGGTTACATGGGAATTGGCCATACGGACCTTTCAGAGCTTACAAAACATAGTTACCTCACCCGGTTGTGATTTTGTGCCCCTGGACCAAATTTCAAGACAAGGAATAAAAAGATTAGTAAGCCATTAATAAGCCATTTGCATGGATGTGTGGAAAGGAATGGCATGACAAGGCATGAAAAGGCATTTCATGTCAAGGAAATGCATGGAATTTCAAGGAAAGGCATGGCATGTCAAGGCAAGGGAAGGCATTGCATGTCAAGTAAATGCAAGGCATGGCATGCCAATGTAAGGAAATGCATGGAAAGGAATGGCATGTCAAGGAAAGGAAATCCATGGAAAGGAAATGCAAGGCATAGAAAGGAATGACAACGCATGGAAAAGCATGGCAAGGAAAGACAAGGCATGGCATGTCAAGGCAAGGCATGACATGTCAAGGTAAGGAATTGCATTGCAAGGCGCAACATGGCATGCATGGCATACCAAGGAAAGGTATGGCTTGTAAAGGTAAGGCAATGCATGGCAAGGCATGGCATGTCAATGCAAGGTAGTATGTCAAGGCAAGGCAAGGCATGGCATGTCAAGGAAAGGCAAGACATGTCAAGGCAAGGCATGTCTTGTCAAGGAAAGGCATGGCATTTCAAGGCAAGGCAAGGCATGTCTTGTCAAGGAAAGGCATGGCATTTCAAGGCAAGGCAAGGCATGAAATTTCAAGGCAAGGAAAGACATGTAGGCAAGGCATGGAATGTCAAGGCAAGGCAAGGCATGTCAAGGAAAGGCAAGGCATGTCAAGGAAAGGAAATGAATATTAAGGAAAGGCATGGCAAGGCATGGAAAGGAAAGGAAATGGAATGCATGGCAAGGAAAGGCATTGCAAGGAAAGTCATGGTAAGGCACAACAATGCATGGCAAAGAATGGAAAGGAAAGACAAGGCATGGCATGTCAAGGAAAGGCATGTCATGTCAAGGCAAGCCAATACATGGCAGGGTATGGCATGTCAAGGAAAGGCATGGAATGTCAAGGCAAGGCATGACAAAGAAAGGCAAGGGAATGCATGGCAAGGCAAGGCATAGAAAGTCACAACAATGCATGGAAAAGCATGGCAAGGAAATACAAGTCATGGCCTATCAAGGCAAGGCATCTCATGTCAAGGTAAGGAAATGCATGGCAAGGCACGAAAAGGAATGGCATGTCAAGGCAAGGCATGGCATGTGAAGGTAAGGCATAGCAAGGCAAGGCGGGAGAATGCATGGCAAGGAAAGTAATTGCAAGGCAAGTAATGGTAAGTCATGGAAATACATGGCAAGAAAAGACAAGGAATGGTATGTCATGGCATGGCATGTCAAGTTCAGGAAATGCATGGAAAGACATGAAAAGGCATGGAATTTCAAGGAAAGGCATGTCAATGCAAGACATGGAATGTCAAGGAAAGGCATGTCAATGCAAGGCAATACATGTTAAGGCAAGGCATGTCAAGGAAAGACATGTCAAGGAAAGGCAAGGCATGGCAAGGAAAGGCAAGGCAAGGCATGGCATGTCAAGGCAAGGCATGGCAAGGAAATGCAAGGAAAACCATTGAAAGGATAGTCATGGTAAGGCATGACATCACATGTAAAATCATGGCAAGGAAAGGCATGGCATGTCAAGGAAAGGAAATACATGGCAGGGCATGGTATGCCAAGGTAAGGCATGGCATGTCAAGGCAAGGAATGATAAGGAAAGTAAAGGGAATGCATGGCAAGGCAAGGAATGCCAAGGAAAGTCATGGCAAGGCATGACAACAAATGTAAAATCATGGAAAGGCAAGACAATTCATGGCATGGAAAGGAAAGGCATGGCATGTCAAGCTAAGGAAATGCATGGCATGGCACGACAAGGCATGACATGTTAAGGAAAGGCATGCCAATGTAAGGCATGGCATGTCAAGGAAAGGCATTGCATGGAATATCAAATAAATTCATGGCATGTAAAGTCAAGGCATGGAAAGGAAAGGCAAGGGAATGCATAGAAAGGCATTGTGAGGCAAGTCATGGTAAGGCATGAAAATGCATGGAAAAGCATGACAAGGAAAGATAATGCATGGTATGTCAAGAAAAGACAATGCATGGTATGTCAAGGAAAGACATGGCATGTCAAGGTAAGGCAATGCATGGAAAGACATGACAAGGCATGGCATGTCATGTCAAGGAAAGGCATGTTAATGCAAGGCAAGGCAAGGCAAGGCATTCCATGGCAAGGAAAGGCAAGGAAAGGAATTTAAAGGCGAGGCATGTCATTTCAAGGAAAGGCAAGGGAATGCATGGAAAGGCAAGGCATTGCAAGGAAAGTCATGGTAAGGCATGACAACACATGGCAACACAAGACAAGGCATGGAATTTCAAGGTAAGGCAATGCATGGCAAGGAACAACAAGGCATGGCATGTCAAGGAAAGGCATGTCAATGTAATGTGTGGCATGTCAAGGAATGGAATGTCAAGACAAGGCATAACATGACATGTCAAGGAAGGACATGGAATGTCAAGGAAAGACATGAAATGTCCAGAAAAGGCATGGCAAGGCATGGCAAGGAAAGGCAAGGGAATGCATGCCAAGGTAAGGCATTGCAAAGAAATTTATGGTAAGGCATGACAACACATGGAAAATCATGGCAAGGAAAGAGAAGACATGGTATGTCGAGGAAAGGAATGGAATGTCAAGGTAAGGAAATGCATGGAAAGACATGAAAATGCATGGAATGTCAAGGCAAGGCATAGCATGTCAAGGCAAGGAAAGGCATGTCAGGGAAAGGCATTGAAAGGAAAGTCAAGGCTAGGAATTTCAAGGAAAGGCATGGAATGTAAAGGAAAGACATGGCAAGGAAAGGCAAGGGAATGCATGTCAAGGCAAGGCATTGCAAGGCAAGTCATGGCAAGGCACAATAACGCATGGAAAATCATGGAAAAGCAATACAAGGCATGGAATGTCAATGCAAGGCATGGCATGTCAAGGCAAGGCATGGAATGTCAAGGCAAGACAATGCATGGCAGGGTATGGCATGTTAAGGCAAGGTATGGAATGTTAAGGAAAGGAATGGAAGGAAAGGTAAGGGAATGCATGGAAAGGCAAGGCATGGCAAGGAAAGGCATGGAAATTCATTTAAAAGCATGGCAAGGATATACAATGCATCACATGTCAAGGAAAGGCGTGGCATGTCAAGGTAAGGAAATGCATGGCAAGGAATGACAAGGCAAGACATGTCAATGTAAGGCGTGGCATGTTAATTCAAGGAATCACATGGCATGTCAAGGAAAGGCGTGGAAATTCAAGGCAAGGGAATGCATTGCAAGGCAAGTCATGGTAAGCCATGACAACGCATGGAAAAGCATGGCATGTCAAGACAAGGCATGGTATGTCAAGGCAAGGCATGACATGTCAAGGTAAGGAAATGCATGGAAAGATATGACAAGGAATGGAATGTCAAGGAAAGACATGTCAAGGCAAGGCATGTTAATGCAAGGCATGTAAATCCAAGGCATGGAATGTCAAGGCAAGGCATGTCAATGTAAGGCAAGGCAAGGCATGTTAGGGAAAGGCATGGCAAGGCAAGGCAAGGAATTTCAAGGGAAGGCATGGCATGTCAAGGTAAGGCATGGAAAGGCAAGGAAATGGAATGCATGGCAAGGAAATTCATGGTAAGGCATGACAACGCATGGCAAAGCATGTCAAGGAAAGATAACGCATGGAATGTCAATGCAATGCATGTCATTTTAAGGAAAGGAAATGCATGGCAGAGAATGGCATGTCAAGGAAAGGTAGAACATGTCAAGGCAAGATGATGTAGAACCCCCACCTCAGCAGGGTCTGCTGACCTCCCGGCCTACAGATATTCAAACTCCTCTGAGACGAAATGGCTCCTTGGTCCCCATTGTAACCTTCAACACATAAAAACCATAGGTCCTTTTTACGAACTCCGCTCGCACGAACAAGAACTAGGCACAATCTCCCATCATGCGACCATCAGCGGTGACCACAAGCCTAAACAAAAGTCACTTCGCTCATCGTGACCTAGGGTATTCTATTGTGAGTCGCCCCAACTCTCTCTCAACTATCGAACTCCCAAAATCTGAGTTAGGAGTCTAGTGAGCACTAGTGCTTTATCCTATCCTCCACTGATGTGACCTCCAGCTATGTCCTAGGGCCCATATTTCGAGCACTACGGGACTTCGCCTATTGCGAAATAGTGAAGTAGCTCTTCTACCTTTGCTCAAGGTCCGAACTTTCAACTTCTCTTACCTCAAATCAACAGTCTAATACTCCTATGATTCAATAGTCTAGTTCCTCTTTTCGTGAATCAGAAATTCATGGTTCATGACTTTGGAAGTTGAATTCCTTCTCCCTTCTGGCTCCTGATTCCCGATTTCTCCTTCCCACGAAAGGAATCAACGATTCGATCTTCCCTTAGATCGACGGCTTACTTTCTCTCTTGAGCTTTCGAGTGTTGAATGAATCTTGACCCTTATCCTCCTTGCAGATTTACTAGATCCAATGACCCACGGATATCGCACTTCTCCTTCTAAGGATTTATACCGTCCATCCAGGCTCTAAATGGCTCCTAGAAAAATAAATTAGTGTCAACCCTTATGATCTTTTTTCCATGAGGTGACTTCAACCCTCTTCCTTCCTTCAAACTCTTCCATGTCTCTATCCTTCCTGAGATTGATTCTTCCTGCAAATTCTAGGATTCTAAATAATCTCGCGCACACTCCTTGTGGCCTTCACGAAAATATCTGATTATCTGACAAATCCAACTCTGTGCACTCTTTGCGACAAAAGTTATTCAACCACTCACTTAGGTTGAAAAATTCTAAGACTCTCCTCAGCCTGTGCACACCTTGCATGACTATGTGCTATACTTGCACTCCTACTGGCATAAGTTAACGCTATCTCTCTTGAGATTTCTGGGCTAAACCTCAGAAACATGTCAGGGCACTCCTTGCGGACTTTCGTTGCACTCCTTGCAGGAATTCTCAGGAAGAGAAACAATTGAAACTTATACTCTTCTCATGGACTCCATATATTCAACATGAAATCACATACATGCACAGCATTGAAACAAATGCATAACAAAGAATATAAGCAAGTTGCAACTATACCATTCACTAGATACACACAACAACCATAGTACACCTTGAAATTGGATCAAATCCCTCTTATATTAATTCAAGTGTTTATGTACATGGTCTAAATAACAACAACTATCTGCTCATACAACTTCTACAATCTATGTTCTTCTCTACTCTCCTATGCTCTATTTCTCTATTGCTCTACAACTACTCTCTTGCTCTCTCACTCTATTGCATTACAATGAGAATGAATAACACAATACATATGAGGGAGTATTCTTGAGTTTTCCCTTCTACTACTCTAATTTATCTTATCGAATTAAAGATTAACATCTACTTTACATTTATTACAATAAATACCCACAACCGACAGATAAGAGAAAATGCTCAAGATCTGTATTACAATCCCCAAAACATTAAAATAAAATACATCCTTCCAACTATTACATTAATGGATTTTCTTTTGAATTCAAAAATGTCTTCAAAATGCATGCTGGCATATCTAGTTGTCCCTCACTCGCACTTTGCTGGCGATGCTCCTGCATCATACTCCTCTAGCTAAAAAATTCATGGACTACTGTCCATGAGATCCTACACTGTCTATCCATGTTTCTAGATATATGTTTCACTTTCCCAACTAGCATGCTCAATCAGGTGTCCTTTCCACTTTACCAAATATTCAAGATATGTCTTCCTCTGAGTTTTCTTGCCAACTCTATGATCAATGATCGTTTCCATCTGTGGCTTTTCAGCTACAAACATCTGTTTGACCCAATGAATTTCCTTCTGACTCTCTGCCCCTCCTATTTCATCTAATCTATAAGGATACATATCTGCTACATTGAATATGGGTGATATTCCCACATTATCTGGCAATTCTATCTCATGGGCTTTTGCCTCAAATTTTCGCAAAATCTTACATGGCCCTATCTTCTTCATCTTCAGTTTATTATATGTTCCCCATGGGATCCTTTCTTTTATGAGATGTGCCAAAACTAAATCTCCCACTTTAAATTGAATCTCTCTCCTGTGTTTATTTTCTCTGCACTTGTATTCCTGGTTATAACTCTGCAATCGCTCTTTGATTTTACTGTGGAGCCCCTGTATCTCTGCCGAAAAATCTTCCGCTCCAACACTCCTGAACTCACTCTGCTCTAAGTTTCTCAACTTAGATACTCCCCTTGGCTAAATTTCATACATTATCTAAAATGGGCTCTGTTTGGTGCTCCTATTAGGTGAGTCATTATATGCAAATTCCGCTTGTGGCAGAATTTGATCCCACTGACTGTGATGTTCAGTTACTAAACTCCTCAATAAATCCCCCAAAATTTGATTTTACTACCTTAGTCTATCCATCTGTCTGAAGGTGATATGTTGAGCTAAAAGATAAATTTGTCCCCAACTTATTCCATAGGGTTCTCCAGAAATGACCAATAAATTTGGTATCTATGTCTGAAACAATACTCTTAGGTCCATGAAGTTGAACAATTTCTTTGAAAAACATATTTGCAATGTGTATTGCATCACTGGTTTTCTGACATGGAATGAAATGTGCCATTTTGGAAAATCTATCGACTACCACAAATACGAAATCACAACCTCTCTGTGTCCTCGGCAGTCCCAACACAAAATCCATGCTTACCATGTACCACGGCCTCTCTAGTATTGGCAATGGTTGATATAATCCTGTATTCTGTCTTTTTCCCTTTGCATGATAGTATATTCTACATATGTTGACAAATTTCCAGAAATCTGTTCTCATGCCTGGCTAATAATACAAATTTTTCAGTTGCACAAATGTTTTATCATGGTCGAAATGTCCAGCTAATCCCCCACTATGTTTTTCCTTCAAAATGTTTTCTCTCATAGAACTCTTTGGGATACACAACTGATTTCCTTTGAATAACAATCCATCATGAATTAAATATTCATTCCATTGGATTATGTCTCTCAGAATAGGATTCTCACATGCTTTGTAAGCATCCTTGAAATCTGAGTCATCTCTGTACATTTCCTTAAGGCTATCAAAACCTAAGGTCTTCACTCAAAACTCCTGCAGAATAAAACATTTCCTACTCAATGCATCATCAACCTTGTTGGCATTTCCAGAAATGTGCTTTATAAAAAAAGTAAAGTTCTGCATAAACTCAACCCATTTTTCATGTTTCTGGTTCAATTTCTCCTATCTGGTTACAAACTATAAGGCCCGATTGTTGCTATACAAAATGAACTCTTTTGGAACCAAGTAGTGCCTCCATTTCTTCAGCTCCTATATGACTGCATAAAACTCTTTATCATAAGTGGAGTAATTTCTTTTGGCCTCATTCAGTTTCTCACTGAAGTATGCAACTGGTCTATTGTCTTGACTTAAGACTGCTCCAATCGTAAATCCACTTGCGTCGCATCTCACTTAAAATTTCTTATCAAAATATGGCAAAACCAGAACTAGATATTCAATTATCTTCTCTTTCAACAACTTGAAACTTTTCTCTACTTCCTCTGTCCAATGAAAAGATTTATTCCTTTTCTTGACTATGTCCATCATTGGTGCGCAATTTCCATTAAAAATTATGATAAACTTCTTGTAAAAACTGGCTAGTCCATGGAAGATTCTGACTTCAAAGATATTCCTTGGCGACAACCATTATTTGATTACTTTTACCTTCTCTGGATCCATCTTCAATTCATTCGAAGAGATCACAAAACCTAAATAAATAAGCTTCGTCTTCATGAAAAATGACTTCTTCATATTTATCAGCAATTTCTCTTGCTGCAACCTCCTCATTACTGAAGTTAAATGCCTCAAATGCTCTTCCTCGGTCTTACTAAAGATCAATATATCATCAAGATATATAATTACAAACTTCCCAATTAAATCTTTCAATACTTCATTCATCAATCTCATAAAAGTACTTGGCGCATTTGTTAAGACAAATGGCATGACAAGCCATTCATATAGTCCTTCATTTTTCTTGAATGTTGTCTTCCATTCATCACCTTCCCTCATCTGAATCTGGTGATATCCACTCTTCAAATCAGTTTTTGAAAAAAAAATTCCTCCACTCAAGCAATCCATCAAGTCATCCATTTTGGGTAAAGGAAATCTATACCTGATGGTGATTTTGTTTATAGCCCTTGAGTCTGTACACATTCTCTATCCACCATCCTTCTTCAGACTTAACACTATTGGCACAGCGCATGGACTCAAGATTTCTCTAATAAATCCTTTTTCCATCAAATCCTAGACTTTCTTCTTGACTTCTTCATTCTCCTGCGGCGTCAATCTGTATGCTGCTTTTTTTTGTAAACTCACTCCTGGTATAGGGTCAATTGATGGATTATACTTCTGATGGGTGGAAACAAACAAGGAAAATCATCCACCACTATATCAACAAAATTCTCCAGCAATTCCTGAATTTCCTCAGGTAGATCATCTATCGATGTACTGGTCAATATGGCTCTAGGTTTTCTCACCACAAAAAACTGCATTTCTTTATCTTTCTTGAATTCATCAAGAATTTCCTTCCCACTCATGAGAAGTATAGTATTTCTTGCTTCTGCCTTCTCCTTCTTGTCTTCAATTGGCAGCAACATATTTGTCTTACCATTCTTCTCCAAGGTGTTAGTGTTATTTCTCCCATCACGAATTACATTTATTTCATATTTCCAAGGCCTCCCCAACAAAAGATGACAGACATCCATGGGAATAACATCACATAAAATCTCATCTCTATATCCCCCTATCTTAAATTCAACTAAACAATGTTTAGTGATTGTTACCTGATATCCTTTTTGCAGCCATTAAACTTTATACGAGCTTGGATGTGCAACTGTCTCCAATTCCAACTTCTCCACCATATCTATGGATACTAATTTATCTATGCTTCCACTATCAATTATCACCTTCCATACCCTGTCTTTGGTATTGCAATCAGTCCTAAACATATTGTTCCTCTGGACTGAATTTTTCATCTCTTTCTCTAGCTTCAAGAGAATCTTTTTCATCATCAAGGATTTTCCACTTTCTGCATCTTCTGCCTCAACATTTCACCTTTGTGCTTCTGAAATGTGAGCTTCACCTCCTCCATCTCTTTTTCTATCAGGACATTCCCAAGACTTGTGTCCTATATTTCCACGGATAAAACAATTTACTTCACCTCCTCTGCCTCTTCCTCTTTCTCTTGCTCAAGGAAAAGTGTTCCTATCGGCATATTGTCTTCCTTGTGAACTTCCTCCCCTTTTTGGGAAGTTATGAGACTTCTTTTCTTCATCCTTGGGCTTCTGTAATTTATCCTAGGCAATTGCCTTTCCTCTACTCTGACTTCTACCTCTGCCCCTTTGACCTTTCTTTTGAGCCAATTTCTCTTCATCCTTCAGAGCAATCTGATAAGCATCTTCCACATTTCTGATGGTCACCATACTCATATCATCCTGAATCTAATATCGCATGCCATTCATATATCTGGAGACCTTTTCATCATCACTCTCACAATAACCAACTCTAATGTTTAACCTGTAAAACTCCTCAATGTATTCCTTCACTGTCATCCCTTTCTGTCTCAAATTCTGCATTCTTCAAAATAGATTAATTTGATAATCTATGGGTATGAATTTGGCTTTCATCTTAGCTACCATTCTATCCCATCTTTTAATTCTTTGTTTATCTTTGCAATGCACGTTACCCTACAGTTCATCCCACCATAGTGTTGCATGTCCTTTCAGTCTAGTGACAGCATGCTTTACTTTCTTATCTTCTTTGACATCTTCCTAGTTGAAGTATTTATCTAGAGCTCTAAACCAATCTAGTATCTCTTCAACGTCCAAGTTTCCTTCATACATAGAGATGTCTAATTTCTCTCTGGCACAAATTCTTGCAATAGCTTTTAGAAAATGTTCCTCTGCAGCATATTCGGCTATAGCTTCTTCATCTCCTTCTTCGTTCTCTCTTTCAGCCTCACTTATATCTCCAGTATTAGGTATTCATCTCCGTGGTGTATCCATAGCATCTAATCGAGCACAAAGTTCTCTCATTTCCCTTTCCATAGCTGGATCGGGTAAATCTCTTTCTAGATGTCTCCTTGGCGGCAATGTTTCAAATTTGTTCACGCAAAATTCAAGTCACAATTTTCCTTTGTCTTCCCTCACTTACATAAAACAATAGTTGTAAGATTTGATACCACCTGATGCAGAACCCCCACCTCAGTAGGGTCTGCTAACCTCCCAGTCTATGGATCTTTGAACTCCTCTGAGCTGAAATGGCTCCTTGGTCCCCACTGGAACCTTCAACACATAAAAACCATAAGTCCTTTTTATGAACTCTGCCCGCACGAACAAGCACTAGGTGCAAGCTCACATCACATGACCACCAACGGTGACCACAAGCCTAACCAAAAGGCACTTCGCTCTTCATGGCCTCAGGTATTCTGTTGCGCATCTCCCTGACTCTCTCTCGACTATTGAACTCTCGAAATCTGAGTTAGGAGTCTAGAGAGCGCTAGCTCTTTATTCTATCCTCCACCAATGTGATCTCCAGCTATGTCCTGGGGCCCAACTTTCAAGCGCTACGGGACTTCGCGTATTGGGAACTCGCGAAGTAGCTTGAGGTATGAACTTTTGACTTCACTTACCTCAGATGAACGATCTGAGACTCTCGTGATTCAATGGTATAGATCCTGTTTTCATGAATTGAAACTTCATAGTTCATGAATTTGGAAGTTGAATTCCTTCTCCCTTCTGGCTCCCAATTCCCGATTTCTCCTTCCCACGAAAGGAATCAATGGTTCGATATTCCCTTATATCGACAAATTACTTTCTCTCCTAAGCTTTCGAGTGTTGAATGACTCTCGTCCCTTATCCTCCTCGCAAATTTACTGGATCCAATGACCCACAGATATCTTGCTTCTCCTTCTGAGGATTTCTATTGTTCGTCCAGGCTCTAAATGGCTCCTAGCCAAATAAATCAACATCAACCCTTCTTATCTTGTTTCCACGAGGTGACTTCAACCCTCGTCCTTCCTTTGAAATCTTCCACGTCTCTATCCTTCCTGAGCTTGATCCTTGCTACAAATTCTGGTATTCTAAATAATCCTGTGCACACTCCTTGTGGCCTTCACAAAAATCTCTGATTATTTGACAAAACCAACTCTGTACACTCTTTTCGACAAAAGTTCTTCAACCACTCACTTGGGTTGGAAAATTCTAAGACTCTTCTAGTATAATTGAATGCTATATCTCCTAATATTTCTAGGCTAAACCTCAGAAACCTGTCAACACACTCCTTGTGGACTTTCACTGCACTCCTTGCAGGAATTGTCATGAAGAGAAACAATTGAAACTTATACTCTTCTCACGGACTCCATATATTCAACACGAAATCACATACACACACATCATTGAAACAAATACATAACAAAGAATATAAGCAAGCTACAACCATACCATTCAATAGATACACACAACAACCATAGTACACCTTGAAATTGGATCAAATCCCTCTTATATTAATTCAAGTGCTTATGTACATGGTCTAAATAACAACAACTATCCGCTCATACAACTTCTACCATCTTTGTTCTTCTCTTCTCTTCTATGCTCTCTTTCTCTATTGCTCTACAATTACCCTCTTTCTCTCTCGCTCTCTTGCATTACAATGAGAATGAATAACACAATACATACGAGGGAGTATTCTTGAGTTTTCCCTCCTACTACTCAAAGCTATCTTATCGAATTAAAGACTACCATCTACTTTACATTTATTACAATAAATTCCCACAACCGACAGATGAGAGAAAACTCTCAAGATCTATATTACAATCCCTAAAACCTTAAAATCAAATACATTCTTCATGCTATTACATTAATGGCTCTTCTTTTGAATTCAAAAATGTCTTCAAAATGCACACTTGCATATCCAGTTGTCCTCCACTCGCGCTTTGTTGGTGATGCTCCTGCATTACAAGGAAAGGGAATGCATGGAAAGGCAAATCATGGCAAGGAACGACAACACATGGCAAGGAAAGATAAGGCATGGCATGTCAAGGAAAGGCATGGCACATCAAGGTAATGAAATGCATGGAAAGGCATGACAAGTCATGGCATGTCAAGGAAAGGCATGTCAATGTAAGTCATGTCATGTCAAGGCAAGGCATCACATGGAATTTCAAGGAAAGTCATGGCATGTCAAGGCAAGGCATGGAAAGGAAAGGAAAGGGAATTCATGGAAAGGAAACTCATTGTAAGGCAAGTCATGGTAAGGCAAGACAATGCATGGAAAAACATGGAAAGGCATGGTATGTCAAGGCGAGGCATGGTATGTCAAGGTAAGGAAATGCATGGAAAGACATGACAAGGAATGGTATGTCAAGGCAAGGCATGGCATGTAAAGGCAAGGCATTTCAAGGCAAGGCAAGAAATGTCCAGGCAAGGCATGGCATGTCAAGGAAAGTCATAGAAAGGCAAGGCAAGGGAATGCATATCAAGGAAAGGCATTGCAAGTAAAGTCATGGTAAGACACGACAATGCATGGAAAATCATGGAAAGTAAATACAAGGCATGGCATGTCAAGGCAAGGAAATGCATGACAGGGCATGGCATGTCAAGGAAAGACAAGGCATGGCATGTCAAGGAGAGGAAATACATGTCAAGGCAAGGCATGTAATGTCAATGAAAGAAAATGTGTGGCATGTCAAGGAAAGGAAAGACATGTCAAGGCAAGGAATGTCATGTCAAGGCAAGGCATGGAATGTTAAGTCAAGGAAAGGCATGGCATGTCAATGCAAGGCAATTCATGTCAGGTCAAGGCATGTCAAGGCAAGGAAATTCATGTCAGGGCAAGGCATGTCAAGGCAAGGCAAGGTAAGGAATGTCAAGGCAAGGCATGGCAAGGAAAGGAAAGGGAATGAATGGAAAGGAAAATAATTACAATTAAAACCATGGTAAGGCATGACCATGCATGGAAAAGCATGGAAAGGAAATACAAGGAATGGTATGTCAAGGAAATCCATAGCATGTCAAGGCAGGGCAATGCATGGTAGGGCATGGCATATCAAGGAAAGGAAAGGTATGGGAATGCATGGAAAGGCAAGTCATGGAAAGGAAAGGCATAGAAAGGCATGAAAACACATGGAAAGGAAAGTCAAGGCACGGCATGTCAAGGAAAGGCAGGGCATGTCAAGGTAAATCAATGCATTGCAAGGCAAGGCAAGACAAGGCATGGCATGTCAATGCAAGGCATGTCAATGTAAGGCATGTCATGTAAAGGCAAGGCATGTCAAGGAAAGGAATCAAATGGAATGTCAAGGGAATGCATGGAATTTAAATGCAAGGCATGGCAAGAAAATGAAAGGGAATGCATGGCAAGGCAAGGCAAGGCATGAAAATGCATGGAAAATCATGGAAAGGCAATACAAGGCATGGAATGTCAAAGCAAGGCATGGAATGTCAAAGTAAGGAAATGCATGGCAAGGCATGACATGGAATGCATGGAATTCCAAGGCAAGGCATGGCATGTCTAGGTAAGAAAATGCATGGAAAGGCATGGCATGTCAAGGAAATGCATGGCCAATGCCCAATGGCATCATCCAAATGTCTAATTATTAGGTGGTATATTGAAGAATAATTTTCTAGAGGATCTCAAGTATATTGGGGCCAAGCCAACTATTATGAATTATGTTAATAGATTAGTATGTATTTCAAGGGAATATGTCTTATTATTTGTTCATTTGAAAGTTCAATAACACCTTAAAAATGACAACTATAAATGTACCAGTGTTTCCTCCCAACTTGGATAAGAATAAAATTTTAACATAAGCATACTATTAATGGTCCAAGAAGAAAATTCATTATCACTTGAAAACACTTTGCCTCAAAATATTATCTATTATTCTTTGATACCATCACATCTAGCATCATAAAGACCTTTCATTTGTAGGCAAGTTGACTATTGTTGATCATATTATTCAAGTTTATCATGTTTATTATGTGTCCTATTTCTTTCCTAGTATGTCTCAACCTTAGTTACTTGAGTATATTTTGACATCTTATCTGTGTTGCAATTATGGTGGATATTAAAGGTTTCCCTTGATGCCATGGGATGTTTAGACCATGCTCAAGGACAAGGGGGGTGTTGGATGATTTATGTTTCCAATTATGTGAGTATTATGTTATCCATGTTGTTGGTTTGGGGTCTTCAAAGTTCATATCCTTGGCCTTCAATCGAGTAAAAGCATGGAAAGTCCAGACAAGGCATGGAATGGTATGGAAATACAAGACAAGACATGGAATGTCAAGGAAAGGAATCACATTTCAAGGAAAGAAAGGGAATGGCATGTCAATGAAAAGCATGGAAACGCAAGTCAACGCATGGCATGTGAAGGAAAGGCATGACATGTCAAGGAAAGGCAAGGCATGACATGTCAAGGAAAGACATGGCATGCCAAGGAAAGGGAAGGAATTTCAAGCAATGGCAAGGCAAGGCAAGGCATGGCATGTCAAGGAAAGGCAAGGCATGGCATGTCAAGGCAAGGCAAGGCATGACAAAGCATGGCATGGAAAGGCAAGGCATGGCATGGCAATGCAAGCCATGGAAATGCAAGTCAAGACATTACACGGAAAGGCATGGCATGGCATAACAAGGCATGGCAAGGCACATCATATCATGTCATGGAAAGGCAAGGCAAGGTAATACAAAGGAAGGGAAGAAAAGGAAATCCAATGAATGTCAAGGCAAGGCATGTCAAGGAAAGGAAATGCAAGGCATGGCATGGCATGAAAAGTCAAGGCAAGGCATGTCATGGCATGGAAAGGCAAGGAAACACAAGGCATGACAAGGAATATCAAGGCAAGTCATGACAAGGCATATCAAGGCAAGGCATGGAAAGGCATGACAATGCATGGCAAATCATGGAAAGTAAAGACAAGGCATGGCATGGAAAGAAAAGGCAAGGCATCGCAAGGAAAGGAAATGCAAGGCAAGGCATGGAAAGGCATGAAAACATATGACAAAGCATGGAAAAGAAAGACAAGGCATGGCATGGCATGGAAAGGAAAGACAAGGCATGGAAAGACATGACAAGGATCTTTCTTTAGAATTTGAGACACTACTAACAGAGAAGCCAACCAAGCTCTATTTAAAATAATTATTTGCATGAAAACAAAATGAAAGGTACACACAACTGATTCAGGAGTATTATGTGTTCATGAGGACTTCAGGGATCAAGGATGCCCCATATCTACATATCTAAGAAAGAAAAACCAAGAAAAACTCCTAAAAAAACAAAATTTGTGGGGGTGATGTTGGTTAGAAACTAGCAACCATAGTCATGATGCCATTTTACCCACTATAACCACCAACATACCACTTGTTGCATGAGTCTAAACAAAGATAGTCTTCAAAAGTGGCCAAAACTCATGGGAAAAGTAATGGTTAGGGCATACTTCTGTGTGTATGTGTTTCTAGACGTAATGAAGAGCTATTCATTTTTGAAATATAAGAGAAGAAGACATATAGACTAGTTAACTCTCAAAATATCTTCAAGGAAAACATAGTCATATATATCACAAAATGGAGAGGGTTTGTACTTAAGCTTATGTAATAGAAATTACAATTGATAGTTAAATTGTATAACAAATTTTTTATGATCTTTACTAACATTTATTAGAATTGTTGAATGTTTTACATCATTGGAATGACATCTTAACTTTAACTTATTTGAAATTTTATTATGGTATGTGCACTTTGATATGATTTAATATGATTATTGTTTCATTTCATATGTTGTAATATTAGATATATAATAGAGAAATTAATTATTGCATGAAATAAATAATAACTTTTCATTTTAAATGTTTTTTTTTGCAGAACAATGATCTTCCAAAAGATCCAGATCATCCTCATCAAATACATATAGATGACGTTGGGTTTGATGCTGAGATGGAAGATGATGCTCATGATGACACAAATACAAATAAAAACAAGGTCGACGCGGTTAAAAAGGATCAGATTTCTCTATTATTGATTCACCCCCCCTCTCAGTAATTCAACAATTGGTATCAGAGAAGGTTCCTTCATAAATCAGTTTAACCACTAAAAGGTAGATCATGGAGAGCAACAACTTGTATAAAAATGAAATACCACAGTTTAATGGACAGAAGTATGCATTTTGGATCATAAGGATGAAAACATATATACAGGCACATGGATTTGAAATTTGGCAATCAATTGTAGATGGATACACAGCACCAACAGTTCCGCCAACAAATGAAAAAGCAGTGAAACTCAGTCAGAATAATTCCAAAACCAAAAATTCACTTCTGAATGGTCTTAGTGAAACAGTATTCACCAAAGTTTCACATTGTAAATCCACTAAAGATATTTGGGACAAAACTCAAAATATTTACGAAGGAGATTCAAAAGTCAAAGCAGCAAAGATTCAAACTTACAGAGGTCAGTTCGAACAAATTAATCTAAAAGAAGATGAGAATATTGTGGATTACTTTTTATGAGTTGATGAAACAATAAATGCAATCATAGCATTGGAAGAAGAAATCAAAGAATCTGTAATTGTTCAAAAAGTACTAAGATCTCTTCCTATGAGATTTGACCCTAAGATATCAACACTAGAAGAAAGATCAAATCTAAACTCAATAAGCATGGACAAATTACATGGAATCTTCACAGCATATGAAATGAGAACTGAACAGAAAAATCCAAATATAAAAAAATCATCCTTCAAAGCATCCAAAAGGTCAAAGAAAAAGGGAAAGCAAAAAGAAGAACATAGCAGCAGCAGTGACGTCTCGGAAGATGATGAAGAAGTGGCCAACGTTGTCAAAAGATTGAACAAGGGAACCAACGGTAGGTATAGAGGTAAGCTTCCTTTAATTTTGTTTTAATTGTGATGGTATTGGTCATTTTGCTAACAAATGTCCTCATAAGAAAAAGAGAAATTATGAAGGTTACTCAAAGGGAAAACAAACATATGAATGTAAAAGAACCACAATGAAAGTTTTCAAGAAAAGTTTATGCACCAAATAAGACATATCATCATCAGATGAAGATGAAGTCAGTGACAGCGAGATAGAAAGAGTTTTATTCATGGAAGTAGAAGACTCTGAAAAAGAAAACTTCGACGAAGAATATGAAGAAGTCGAAGAAGAATATGAAGAAGTCAAAGAATAAATTGAAGAGGCATAAGTTGACTACCGAGAGGAATTAATGTGTGTCATAGAAGTTATCAGAAGAGAAAAGAAGAAAAACAGGAAACTACAAGTGGAACTAGAAAAGAAAGAAGACACTCAAGAACTAGAACAAGTGATCACAAATTTGAAGGTTCAAATAGAAGAAGATAAAATAATTGAAGAAGAACTCAAAAAACAGCTGGAAAAAAAAGACAAGATCATTGGAAATTTGGAAGCAAAGATTGTCACATTAAGAAAGGATATTCAAAAGAAAAATATGTAGAACAACTCAAAAGTTTTGCATGACATTATCAGCAGTCAAAAATATCATCATGACAAGTCCAGACATGGATACAATGAGACCAAAAAATGATCAAGCTCCAAAACAACAGAGCAAAAAACATATCCAAAAATATATGCAAAAACAATCAAGGGGGATAGGAAGATTACAGGGACACTCCTCCACCGAGAAGATTCAGATTTCAAAATCAACAACTGACAGATAGGCCTTTGGAAGAAGAAGAATTCATGAGAGTACCTCCTTTTAGAAGATCTTAAAATCCCAAGTATCAAACTATATTTTTTGGTTAATGTTATGCATGTAATAATTTTGGACATAAAGTTGTGAATTGCAGAGCTAACAACAGGAACACAAACAACTTTGAAACTCATACACAAAGGGGTTATCCAAGAAGGCCTGGTGAAACATAGAGAAAAAGTTACAACATGCTTGAATCTTTGAGCACTGAAGTGGAATGTTACAAATGTAACAATTTTGGACACATGGTCAAAGATTGCATAATGACAGCCCTTTCTAGAGAAACACAATAGAATAACAATAGTCATAGACAACAACCTCAGAAAATGACATGGATAAGAAAGAAGAATCAGTATAGCAATGAAGAATGCACACTCGCTCTATAAGCCAAGCATAAGAAATGTGGTTGGTATGTTGATAGTGGGTGTTCAAAACACATGACAGGTTATAGAGACAGGTTTCTTACATTACGAAAGGAAAGAGATGGATCAGTCTCCTTTGGAAATTATGATTCATCCAAAATCATTGGAAAAGGAACAGTCGGAATTGGGAACAAGAATACAAAGGAAGAAAATGTTCTACTAGTAGAAGATATGAAACATAATCTTCTATGTTTGATTCAAATGTGTGACTAAGGTCATAAAGTTACTTTTGATTCACAAAAGTGCGAGATAATAAAAGAAGTTTCAGGAAAATTGATTGCTACAGCTGCGAGAACTTCAAGCAACATACATGTGTTTAGTGAAATTGGAAATGAAAAGTGTTGTCTAGGAAAGCAAGAAGAAAGTTGGGTATGGCACAGAAGAATGGGTCACATACATTTTGATAAAATTCAGCAAAAGAGAAGCAGTCAGAGAAATGCCCCAGATCACGAAACCAACCAACACTTTATGCAAGCATTGTCAACAAGGAAAGCAAACAAAGACCAGGTTCAAATCAAAGGAATATTCAACAAAAAGACCACTGGAAATTGTGCATACTAATCTAGTTGGACCAACTACAACAAAGGGCTTAAAAGGTGAGAGATACTTTATGTTATTAGTTGATGATTATACAAGAATGACCATAGTTTGTTTTCTCAAGAATAAGTTGGAAGCTTTTGAAAAATTCAACATCTACAAGAAAATGGTTGAAAAGGAAATGGATTCATAAATCAAATGCCTAAGATATGATAATGGAGGAGAGTTCACTTCAAAGGAATTTATGGACTACTGCATCATTCATGGAATAAAAAGGCAATTCTTCGTTGCTAGGACACCTCAACAGAATGGAGTTGTTGAAAGAAAGAACAAGACAGTATAAGAAATGGCTCGAACAATGCTAATGGATTCCAAATTGAAAGATATTTTTTGGACACAGGAAGTGCATACAACAGTTCACATTCAAAACAGAGTAATGCTCAGAAACAACACTAACAAAACTCCCTACGCGCTATGGAAAGGAAGACGAACAAATGTGAAGCACTTCAGATATTTTGGAAGCAAATGCTACATCAAAAGAGAAGATGGAAGAATGGGAAAGTTTGACTCTCGTGTGGACAAAGGAGTACTTGTTGGTTACTCAAGTACAAGAAAAGCATACAAGTGTTACAATCTGAGATTGAACAAAGTGGTGGAAAGCATCAACGTAACAATTGATGAAACAGGTAGACAAGAATTAAAGGAAGAATAAAATGAATCAATGGAACAACCTTACGAAGAATAAACAAAAGATGAAAAATAAGGGGAAGACAAAGAGGATCCAACAGAAACAAAGGAGCAAGTTCAGCAAGTGACTCCAAAAACACCTAGCAAACGAGTACAGAAGAATCATCCTTAGATCACATTATCGGAAACAAAGACGCATGAGTTGAGACTAGAAGAATAATATGTTCACCATAACAAATGCACCTAGCACTCACATCTATGATTGAACCAACCTATTTTGAAGAGGCCGGCAAGGATGAATTTTGGAACAAGGCCATGGATCAATAATTGGATCAAATAGAGAAAAATGACACTTGGGAATTGGTTTCAAGACCAAAGGATAAGAATGTGATTGGCACAAAGTGGGTATATAGGAATAAATTGAATGAATATGGATAGGTTACAAGGAACAAATCTAGATTGGTATGTAAAAGATATGCACAGGTTGAAGGAATCGACTTTGAAGAGACATTTTCCACAGTTGCCAAAATGGAAGCAATCTGATTTCTTTTAGCTTATGCATGCTACAAAAATATTAAAGTGTATTAGATGGACATAAAATCATCTTTTTTGAATGGGGAACTTGAAGAAGAAGTATACATTGAACAACCAGAGGGATTTCAGTTGTCATAGAACGCAGATTATGTGCGTAAATTAAAGAAGGCCTTGTATGGTCTAAAACAAGCTCCTAGAGCATGGTACTCTAGACTAGATAAATATATACAACAAGCAAGGTTCAGAAAAGGAAGTGCAGACAACAACCTCTACATCAAGGTAAGTCAAGGTAATATTTTATTAATTGAAGTTTATGTTGATGATATTATTTTTGGTAGTTATGATGACAGGTTAAGCCAAAAATTTGCAAAGGATATGCAGAATGAATTTGAAATGTCATTACTTGGAGAACTATCCTTCTTTCTAGGACTTCAGATACATCAAAGAAACCAAGGAATTTTTATTTCTCAAACCAATTATATCATATAAATGCTAAAGAGATTCGGAATGGAAGATTGAAAACCAATTATCACTCCCATGCATACCAGTTGCAAGTTGAGCAAAGATGATGATTCAAAATCTACAGATCAGAGGCAATACAGGTCAATGATTTGTAGCCTACTATATGTGATAGAATCCACACCATATGTAATGCAGGTAGTTGGATAGGTGGCATGATTTCAAGCAGCACCAAAGGAATCACATGTATTAGCAGTGAAGATAATTTTCAGATATCTCAAAGGAACAGAAGAGTTTGGATTATGGTATCAAAAAGGAAAGAATCTATCACTTATTTCCTACACAGATGTAGATTGGGCAAGTTGTATTGATGACCGATGAAGCGCTAGTGAAGCAAAATTCTACTTAGGTGAGTTTTTAGTATCATGGCTAAGTAAGAAACAATCATCAATATCTTTATCTACAACCGAGGTAGAGTATATTGCAGCAACAACATGTTGTACATAGGTTCTTTGGATGAAAAAAACTATGACAGATATATAGGTTGAGTTTGATAAGCCCATTCCAATCTATTGTGATAATAAAAGATCCATCAGTATCTCAAAGAACTCGTTGATGCACTCCAAGATGAAGCACATTCCAATCAAGTATTACTTTCTACGGGAACAGGTTGCAGAAAAGAACATCAGAGTTGAGTATGTAGGCACAAAAGAACAAGTGGCAGACATCTTTACAAAACCACTTCCACGAGAATCCTTTGAGTATCTTTGCCAGAGAGGTGGATTTATTTCTACTCCAAAATGAATGGTTTTGAATTCTTATCTTATATGTCTTAGATGTACATGAGGAAGCACGATAAAGAGGATAGTTCAGTTAGGGGGAGTATCCCTGGATGGAAAGATACATTTTCCATTTATGACAAAGGGGGAGATATTTATCAGATGCAGAGGACAGAGGCATGGTTCCAGGGGGAGAGGACAGAGGCATGGTTCCAGAGGGATCATTGGTCACAGAGATGYAAAGGACAGAGACAAGGTTCTAGGGGGAGCATGAGTGATATGACTTCAGTATTTCATGACATGATTTTAGTATTGCATCAGAATGTTGCCATCAATGTCAAAGGGGGAGATTGTTGATTAAGGTTGGTTATCATTGATGTCAACCCTTGAAGAAAGTTCGGCAACACAAAGGTTTGGATAATGGACCCAAGTTTTTTTTATGTAAAGATGATTCATTATTGTCTTGTCATGGTCGATAAGAAGTACAAATGGATGAACTCCAAAGTGGTCCCCTTATGCTAAAAGCCTTCACGGGAAGACGCTTTGTGGATTAAGTTATCCTAGAAGTATGGTTAGATAATCCATTTTTAATTGTGTAATAATGAAATGAAGAGCAGTGAATTTGTCAGTGAAACTATGTTATATGGATATTGCTTGTCATGTCATTTCTGGTGGTATGTGGAACGTCACATAACTCCTCACAGTTCAAGAGTTATGGCCATATGAAGTTGGAGAACCCTCATGAGTCATATAGAAGCCCCTAAAAGTCAAAGTGTTTTAAAAAGAAATTATTTTAAATGGAGAACTCCCTAAAATAAGGAAAGTGTAATGCTACATGAAAGTATAAATAAGAGGCAAGGCTCTCTCATTAAATCACACTTGAACACATTGAATATATTTTGTTGTGTGAGGCTTATTGCAAGTACTCATTGATACATCTGAAGTTGAGAAAGTCTGAGGTAGTACAATGCATTGACAGTGAAATTCTCGTAATTACAGTGAATACAAAAAACCCTATTTTTTGGGGCGTACATGGGTTGGTTGTGTATAGGGTGTGTACATGTTGGTAAATTCATGAAACTTGAGAATATGAAGTTGCAGAGGTCCTAAATTCTGAGATCAAGCTCTCTGAAAGGTCTATAGTGTTGTTATAACCCTAATTTTCACCAGACATGCTTACCTGGCATCAGGCCATCTCAGATTCCTTCTTTGCCAAAACACTGTTGAACAACTCTTCTTTAAAACCCCTTTTCTAAAGGCCCATGTGCCCTGCTACATTATTGCACACGTGTACATGCTAGCTGACCCAAGACATCCCGCGTGTACCTACAAAATCACGAAAAAAGGAAAGTTGTTGACGGAACACACAGCTTTGGGTAAGTTAACTAAACCTTTCGGCCATGCATGGCCAGAAATTTGACCGAATACCTAGCTTCTTCTAGCCTTTAAAAGAAGGGTTAGGGGTCCCATTTGGAAGAGGAGAATCATAGTAAAGAAACTATACCCGATTATGCATTCCCTTTGTCCCAACCTTTAGCCATCCTTATGCAAAGAGAAGTATAGAGAAAAGAAGTTGGAGGACAGTTGAAGAGGAGCCCACGACCAGGTTCATGGAGCAGTAGCCGACTTCATCATTGTAAGTTGATTTATTGAAGTTAATAATAAAGAAGTACTTTTCCCGTCCCACCATATGAGGTTTTCATGGTTTAGTGCATACATGTTGATTAAATMTCTAACCCATTAATATGTAGATCAAATGCATGTGGAGTTCTTTGTTTGTCTTGTGTGAATACAGGTCATCCTTGGGAAGAGAGTTGCAGTCAAAGAGTGACCAAGTGTAAAGAAGGATCGATATCAAATGCCCGAAATAAGGTATGTTCACTTGATCTTCTTAACTACGTACTTGCTTAAGAATAATGGGGATTAGGTCCGAGATGTCGGTAGAAAGTAGGAATCTTTAGGTCTTTTCTACATGCATGATAAAACCCTAAGTGCTAGTCCATAGAGGGATTTTACACTCACAACAGAATTGGAGACCATACTGGGGAACTCTAGGGTTTCTGGGAATGTTTTTTCTTGGGTATTTTTAAGAACTGGTTTCATTTCTTGTTTTTAAAGTTTCTGCAAAAGTCTAAGCTAACAAAGATTCTAGTCTTCCATACCAGTTATCTATGTTTCTTTGCTTGACTGCATTTTTTTTTGAGACCCACAGAGGCACACGTAGCCAGTATAAGGTCTACACGCGTGTACCCGCGCCCTACCTTCTCATAGCCCACGTGTACATGCTATCTGAGGAAGTGTCAGTCGCATGTATGATTCCCAAAAATTTATTTTAGAGAGGCAGTCATCCTCTCCCCTGTCAAAAGTAATCCTTCTCAGGGGTTTTCTAGAACTCTTTCTAGTCTTTGTTGTTTGCAGTCTATAGCTTAGATTTCACCTTAGATTGGTTTTGTTCTATGAAATTTTCCTTCAATTGTTTTCTTTTTATGTCAAAGTAAGTTTCTGAGTCTTCAAGAGATTCTGGTTCTTAATACCAGTAATCTCTACCAGTGCTTGATTGCTTGTCTTTTCATTTTTGAAAAGTTGCAGAGGTACATGTGTCCTATATAAGACCAGCACGTGTGTACACACACTCTAACTTTACACAACTCACGTGCGCATTCTTGTTGTTGAACTGTCAGCAGCGTGCTTGTAGAGAAAATTTTTGTTTAGGGTAAGGCAATCATCCTTTCCTTTGTCAAGAGTTATACCTCTCAGGTTTTTTGGGTTTCTATCATAGCGGTCGGTAACTTGGGTTTGATCACAGCAATAGCTTGCTTTTTCATTAAAATATTTCTTCTGTTTCTTATCTTTTTTAACTTATTTTTAGCTTGAAATTTTAAGAAAAATGAGTTGCATTTTGAAAAAAAAATCTCCCTCATGGCCGGGGGGGGGCATGAATCGTGCATTCATCGGTTTCTTTTAGAATATTTTGTTATTTCTGCTTTGATTGGAAGAAAATAAAAATAAATAAATAAATAAAACTTAGTTTGTTAGATCTCTTTCTTTCCTAGCATTTTCTTTACATTGTTATTTGAAAAAGAAAAATAAATTTGCATAGCATTGTGTTTTCTTCTAATTTTAAAAAAGCATTTCAAAAAATAAAAAAATAAGAAATATAATCATTCTTTGCCAGTGTTCATATAAGTTTCATCATTTTTTGCAAGAGTACTAACACCATCAGTTGCACTATCGTACCCTTTTTGAGTAAATCAAGCCAGTAAAAAGAATGCTAATTAAAATCAACTAGACTTTATGTTTTATAAGGTTCATCAACTAGTCTAGGCTAGAGCCTTGATTTAGGTTGGAGAGGAAACTCTTCAAGGCTGCAAAACATACATAAGAGTCTATGATAGGGAGTGTCAAAGTCCAGTATTGTGAAAGTTATCTGGGACCCCCCTCTAACATAGGGGATAAACACGAGGTCAAGTGCAGAAAGGTAGCGGAGATAACCCCTCCAAAGCCGAACCAATCACAGTAGAAAACACATATAAAGGGGTTGTCTTAGGATTCCATTGATTTCATTTGCCACAGAGCTTCGTGGGTCTTGAATCCATTCGAGGTCCTCAGTTGTCTTCTGGACCACTTTCTTTAGATACCCTTGGCAGGTTTCAGGCTTGATACCCTACTCATTTTGGTCTACCCAACTGTCGACTGTACCCGCCTGGTGACTATTCGCGCGCTGGAAACCTAGTTGCCTATCTTTCTAGTGACATACACAGGTGACTGTGAGGGTATACCGCRGTACCTAGGATAGACATCGGGCCATGCTTTGCAGAGTATACCCAGAGGGTGCTTCTGTTTTCGAGTTGCACTTGCACTGGTAAGTTTCTCTAGTGTTGGTTGGTGTAACTGTTCTTTCAACTAGTTAATTGTTTGCTTGATTTTCTTTAGGAACTTTTAGTGTGTGCTCTATGCTCCCTAGTTTTCCATAGTGAGTTAGTCAGTCATGGATTTGGGTCTCTGACCTAGGGTGGTAGACCACCCACTCCACTATTCGTGAAGACTTTTTGGTCTTCCACTTAGAAAAGTGGAGCTGCCTTTTTATAGGCGTTGTTTTGATAACACTGGTTCTTCAGAGTCTATGTGTGAGACTTTTATGGATTTGAACGATCCTGCAAGGGGAGAACCTGTGCATAAGATATTCATGGCTAATTTTCCTGACCATACCAACCAAGGAACCCCTTTGTAAGGGGATTCTTTTGTTTTTCCCTTCTTTGGAAACATTGGTGTCCCTTTGATGGCCACTTTGTACATTCCTAGGTTGAATGTGGGACTACCGGTTTGGTTGGGTACCATTCCAAATGTCTTGAATGCTCTTGATGCTTCTCAGTTAAGAAGTTTATGTCATGGGCACCCTGTCAATGTTTCTTCGTCAGCAAAGTCTTCTCCTCCTCCTCCTTCTCCCGCCTCTAGTGAAAGTACAGTTACTAGTAACCAGAAGTCTAAATGAAATAGAAAGAGGAAGAATAGGAAGAAGAAATCACCAACCTCTGTGAGTCATGTTGGAGATAGGTCGACAACCTCTGCAAGTCACGTTGAAGACCAGCACCCAGCCTCTACAAGTTATGCTGGGGGCACACAATCACCCTCTGCAAGTCATGCTCGAGGAAAAAGTCTAGTCACTGCTAGTCATACTGGTAATAGATCTATAGCCTCTGCAAGTCATGTTATCGACCCATCACTAACCTCTGCAAGTCATGTTGGAGATGTGCAACCAACCACTACTAGTCATGTTGGGGGCATTAATTCTGTTGAGAAACCTAGATGGATAGGATGTAAGCCTAAGTTCCCTTGTAAGCTTTGCAAGGGAGATCACCTTACTCATTTGTGCCCTGACATTCCATAGGTACAAATATTGTGGTCCCTGTCTACAAGTTCTTTTGATTATGAGTCTTTTGAGGTTTCCTCGCAGTCTATTCAGCCATTGGTTGAGAAAGTGGTCATGTCGATGCAGTCATCGGCTGATCTCAGTCCTCTTTTGAGGGGTGAGGTCCCTTTAGACCATGTAGTCTCATAGCCTATTCATCCATTGGTTGTGAAAGTGGTCATGCCGATGCAGTCATCGGCTGATCCCACTCCCCTGCTAGGGGGTGAGGTACCTTTAGACCATGTAGTCACGCAGCCTATTCATCCATTGGTTGCGAAAGTGGTCATGCCGATGCAGTCATCGTCTGATCCCACTCCTCTTCTAGGGGGTGAGGTACCTTTAGACCATGTAGTCCCGCAGCCTATTCAGCCATTGGTTGTGAAACTGGTCATGCCGATGCAGTCATCAGATGATCCCACTCTTCTTTTGGGGAGTGACGTGTCTACCGACTATGTTTTTAGCATTTTTGGTTCAATACTTTTAGAACAAGGGGGCATTCCGCTCATTCTGAGCACACCCCCTCCAAGCCCTAGGATGGTTTCCTTTGATTGGAATGACCTTGTTGAGCCTCGTCTTCCTTCTGTAGCACCTTTTCAAATAAGGGTTGAAGTTAATTCAACAAACATTTATCGATGTATTGTAGATGAGGGAGCCTCTGCAAGTATTTTATCCTCCTCGGTTTGGAAAGTCTTGGGATCTCCCAAGCTTGTGTCTGCTTCGCATGAGCTGTTGGATTTTGACAGACGTCCTAGTGAATATTTAGGGATTCTTCCTTAGTTGCCTATCTCATTAGGTGGGAAGATTGTCCTTGTTGATGTTATAGTGGTGCAAGGCCCGTTAGATTTCAATATGCTTCTCGGGCGTGACTATGTATATGCTATGAATGTTGTAGTGTCTACGCTCTTCTAGGTGATGCGTTTCCCTCACAATGGAAGCATTGTCACTATCAACCAGCTAGCATCTAATAATCACCATCCTAATTCAGCATTATTTCAGACTACCCCTTTATATGTTCCTAGCGTTCATGTAGACTCTACCCCGCCACGGGTTAATTATGTGGCATCTTATCCTCGATGTTCAATTGCTTATGAGCAGAAACCTATGAAATCATATTGGCCTTCCCGAGACTTGGTCTCAGCAATTGATCCATTGTTTTATCCAATGGGGGCATGGGAGCCCTTGTTTCCCCCTCTTGGTCCAAGTAGGCTTGAGTATCCTTCTGAGTCTAATCTCGTTGTTTGTAGATCCTCAATCCCTAGTACTTGTGATTCTTCACTAATAAACTCTGTCGGTCCTGGACAGAACCTCCATCTTCATATGGAGTATGGTCAGTTTACTTCACCCTTCGGGACTGTCGACCCTCATTTGTGTGATTTCTTAGATTTTGAATTGTCTTCAAATGAGGCTATCCTTGAAGCCATGACTACGGTTTCTATACCGCAGGAGGACTTACACCGTGGTTTGTGCTTTCTTCCCTTTAGGGAGACTTCCCAAGTTGACTATCGAAGAGACTCTTGGTCTAAGCCTAACAGCAGGCTCTACCTGAACTAGTTTCATACTTGATTCATAGACCCCAATGGAGTCTTCTTTAAGCCCTTTTCAGACTCCTTAAAGATGAAAAGATTGTCTAGTGACCTTGTTTCTTCACACTCGTTAAATTGGTCCAGAAAAACGTTCCTTAATGGGTCTTCTTTTAAGCCCTTTTCAGACCCTCTAAACATGAAAAGATTGTTGAGCGATCTTGTGGCCTTTCACGCTCGTTAAACTAAAATTTGAAGTCACATCTATCCGATGGTATTTTACCCCTTTTTCGGTCTAGGCGGTCAACTGTACGAACAAAGGTATACTCTAAGGAACTTCAGTTCTCTAGAAGAGTACCCCCAGGTATCATTTTAACCCTTTTTCAGGCCTGAGGGACTAAATGTATGAAAAATAAACCCTCACGGAGTCCATAGTTAAGCTCTTTTTAGACTCCCTAAAATTGAAAAGATCATCAAGTGACCTTATTCTTTCACACTCGTTAACATGGTCCAGAAGAAAATTCCTGACGGATTCCATAGTTAAGCTTTTTTCAGACTCCTTAAAAATGAAAAAATGGCCGAGTGATCTTATCTGTATCACACTTGTTAAAATGGTTTTGAATAGACGTATTTTTTGTGCTAGTTTACCTCTTTTTCGAATTGGCTAGATTACCTTCAAAAAAGGTACCCCAGTGGAGTCTCCTTTTACATTTTTCAGACTCTCTAAATATGAAAAATCATCGAGCTTACCTTCTTTGGGATCGTTAAACTCACATCGAAGGACGTTACCATTGTGTGTTTTATTAATCGCATTTGCATACCCGCGTCTTTGGCCTAATGCTGGCTCCATGTTGCTCTCAACTGAACCATATAAAGCATGTCTTATACGCAAGCCCTATAGCACTTTGCCTCTACGTCTTGACACCTTTGGCCCCTGGAGGATTTTTCCTGAGTCTCCTTACTTTGAACATCAGTCTTGTCCCTGCGCCTTAAACTTGTATGTTTGCAACACTCATTCCTCCTTTGTGATGTAACATTCTTTTATTCTTTTTCCAAAATTATTGAAAAAGACAAAAAAATCAAATATACCCTAAAAAGAGGAAGGGAAAAGTATTTTCTTTATTGGCAGCATAATGAGTCGCCCTTGGATAAAGCACATCTGTCCATTTTTTTGTCAAATTCTGAGATTTAATACGACCTTAGGAAGTTGTTCTCGCTACATAGAGTTGTGTCCTCCTTCGTTTGGTTATTCTTCCAAACATATGGAGAGTTTGCGTTGCCTCCTACCTTGTAAACTTATGTTAATTCCATGCTGTCTAAGTCTCATCATTTGTTGTGTTATTGTCCAAGGGAATTTTTTACCAAGCTTGAGTTGGCCCCTTTGCAGTTTGTCTCTTGCCCTCATACCCGACCATCCTGAATGTCCAATCAAGTCTTTGTTAAAAATTAATGAAGCCTTCAATTTGATCATCAAGATTCTCTAGTCCATGACCAACGAGTCATGGACCTTTGGGTAGTGAATTCATATACCCATATTACACTCCTACCCGAGTTTTGAAGATTTTGAAGTTGTTGCTTGAGCTCTGAAGACCTCATCTCTAGCCATCAGGCCTTATCATCTTCTAAGAAGATGGATACTCTACATGTATATCTTTTTGATTTCGATATGTAGCTCCATTGTGTATTGCTCGTGGCTACACTTTATATAGTTATATGGCATGGATCTATAATGTATTTGATTGGTAGCCATGATTTTATTTTATCCTGAGCATGGGTATGCCTGCCTCGGTGAGACAATTATTATTTTGTAGACGACACCTCCCAATTTCTAGTCCCTGGGCTCACTTGTTTGGCACATCGGTGAAGATTATTAATGTATTTCAGCCATCAGATGCTCTTCTAACCTCACACATTAGGGGGCATCTGTTATAACCCTAATTTGCACTAGACATGCTTACCTGGAATCAGGCCATCTCAAATTCCTTCTTTGCCAAAACACTGTTGAACAACTCTTCTTAAAAACCCCTTTTATAACGGCCCACAGGCCCTGCTACATTATTGCATGCATGTACACGCTAGATGACCCAAGAAAACCCGCGTGTATCTACAAAAGTACGAAAAAAGGAAAGTTGTTGATGGAACACATAGCTTTGGGTAAGTTAACTAAACCTTTTGGCCATGCATGGCCGAAAATTCGACCAAATACCTAGCTTCTTCTAGCCTATAAAAGAAGGGTTAGGGGTCCCATTTAGAAGAGGAGAATCATAGTAAAGAAAGTATACCCGATTGCGCATACTCTTTGTCCCAACCTTTAGCCATCCTCATGCAAAGAGAAGTATAGAGAAAAGAATTTGGAGGATAGTTGAAGAGGAGCCTAGGACCAGGTTCATGGAGCAGTAGCCGGCTACATCATTATAAGTTGATTCATTGAAGTTAATAATAAAGAAGTATTTTTCCCGTCCCACCATATGAGGTTTTCATGGTTTATTGCATACATGTTGATTAAATCTCTAACCCATTAATCTGTAGATCAAATGCATGTGGAGTTCTTTGTTTGTCTTGTGAGAATGCAGGTCAGCCTTGGGAGGAGAGATGCAGTGAAAGAGAAGCCAAGCATTAAGAAGGATCGATATCAAATGCCCGAAATAAGGTATGTTCACTTGATCTTCTTAACTACGTACTTTCTTAAGAATAATGGGGATTAGGTCCAGGATGTCAGTAGAAAGTAGGAATCTTTAGGTCTTTTTTACATGCATGATAAAACCCTAAGTGCTAGTCCCTAGAGGGATTTCCCACTCACAACAAGTGCTCGGATACATCAGATTTATCCATTGATTCAAAAGGTAATTCTTATTTATATGAATAGTTGGATTTTGATGTATGCATGAGAAATGGTTATGGAGATTTGAGGATTCTCCCTAGAGAGACTAGTGGTTGCATGGGATCTTCTACATAAGTCAGATATACAGAAATACAGTGCTAGTATATTTATCATTGATACTTCTTGTTGAAGCACATCTTGTATTTCTTGGCATATGACTAAGGGTTTTTATTGTACATGGTTGGGATCTTGTATTTGTGAAGTGGTTGATGTATTGAGAGGTTGAATATCAGAAAGGGTTTGATGACTAGATCATGTGAGGGTTATTGTACTTTTTCATGATTACACATACCTATATGGTACATGACTAGAGAGAGATATATATGCTTTGGATAAAGGTTATATATGAGGATGCATGCATAAGGTACAGTTACAATCTAGATACAGTGACAGGTTATAGATCTATGTGAAAGAATTTACAGAGGGTCAAAAGTTTTCAAGAGAAAGGAAACCCTAGTTCTTAGAAGGTATACGCAGGTTGCATAACAATTTGGTCGCGTACATACGAGGGCTACATAACATATAGGTTACGTACATACGTGTGTTGCAACACTACAAGTCTTGTACCTGTTGTATTTTTGTTGATACATGTTCAGTTCAGGTACAGATTGATTACAGGGAAGTTGTGCAGGTTGGATACAGGTCAGTGGTATAGGTTGATACAGTTGTATAGATGTGGTATATCTCATAGTGATAGTGTGACAGTGGTTCCATAATTCTACTTATACATCAGGGTAGTTGGATGGGGCAAGGACAGGTGGTTGTAGCCACCTTCCAATTGTAGCCGGAGATCATAAGGGATTATAGCCTCCTTCTAGTTGTAGCCAAAGAATTGAGGAATTAGAGCTTCCCTCATGTTGTAGCCTGAGAAACTAGGGGGTTGGAGCCTCCTTCCAGTTGCAGCTGGAAAACAAAGGAAGTTGGTGCTTCCAATGAATGTAATTATTTAAGANATCAGGGTAGTTGGATGGGGCAAGGACAGGTGGTTGTAGCCACCTTCCAATTGTAGCCGGAGATCATAAGGGATTATAGCCTCCTTCTAGTTGTAGCCAAAGAATTGAGGAATTGGAGCTTCCCTCATGTTGTAGCCTGAGAAACTAGGGGGTTGGAGCCTCCTTCCAGTTGCAGCTGGAAAACAAAGGAAGTTGGTGCTTCCAATGAATGTAATTATTTAAGACATTATGTGGTTTTCTCCTGCTTTGGGTTTCCACGTAAAACACTGGTGTACTGTGTATGTGTATGATTGTTCATTTGTTCATTGTTTATTTACTCTGCAGTTATTGGATGATAATGCTCCATTGAGATAACATTTGGATTATATGGTTAAAAGGGATTAGATTTCTCTATTATTGATTCACCCCCCCTCTTAGTAATCCAACAAAGTTCCTCTCAATTTGAGGGATGTTGAAATAAGGATGTATGAGAATGTTATTGCTAATTTTAAAAACAAGGAGGGTTGGTCAAAAGAGATTAACTGCAATATTGGAGTCAAACAAGGTTGTCCCTTGTCCCCTACCCTTTTTGGCATATACATTAACAAGTTAGAAGATTGTTTGGAAAAAGAAGGTTTTGTTAGTCCTAATCTCACTGGTATAGTCATAAAGCCTCTTATTTATGTTGATGATATCATTATTATGGAAAGGAGTCCCCATGATCTTGAAAACCAACTAAGAATCCTCAAGGATTTTTATTCCAATATGGGTATGATTGTTAATACCGATAAGACTAAGGTCATGATTATTAAATCCAATAAAATCACTTATGATACCTTCGTATATGAAAAAAACAACTTGGAGGAAGTGACTTCGTACAAATATCTTGGAATTTATATTCACCACAAGATCAACTGAAATTATAGCATTGAGAAAAGGATTAATGGGGGATAGAAAGTTTATTATGGGCTTGAAAAAAATTGTAATTCAACCAATATTTGGATTTGGGATAAGAAGAAACTCCTCTTTGAGACTCTCGTTACAAATGTTATTCTTTATGGATGTGAAATATGGGGTTGTAGTATCTCTCGTGAATCCTGGAGAAAGATCGAGCAAATACAAAAGAATTTTATAACCTATAATCTCAAAATTAAAGGAAATACTCCCTATCACAACCTCCTCTTAAAAACAAGTCTCTCTCCCATTGAGAGCATGGCTATGACTAGATACCTAATGTATAAGAACAAGTTAAACAACATGGAAGATAAGATGCTTCCTAAAATTGCTTCAAAATCGAGTCGTAACCACCATGAAATCAAACGAGGATGGTGTTATCACATGAAGTTGTCATGGGTCATATGTAGTTGTTGTTAATACCTAAGTCTACACCTCTTCCCCGTCTCTCTCTTTTTTGCATACCTTCCTAGAATTTTCCCTCTTCTGGTTGATAAAATTAGGCTGGTCAAGTCCTTTATTTGCATAGGGAAAAACTATGAGAAAAATGCATCATTCAGAGTAGTCCATTTTGGGCTTGAAATACAAGAAAACAGACAGGTTCAATTTTCAACAGTGGAGATCCCATGTGCAGTTCAGATTAATGACTCTCGTGCATTTGGATTTTCAAAGTTGCGCAAGGATTAATGACTAGATAGAAGCCCTGAAGTGACAAGAGACTGCCACGTCAACCAGGAGAAAGTCACTTCAGGATATATTCATGCCTGCGTTCAAAAKCTCCTAAAGCCCGAAGTGTCCAAGTAACAATAAATTGCCATGTGAACTAGGAGAAAGTCACTTCGGACAATATTCATGCCCACGTTCAAAAGTCCTGAAGCCCGAAGTGACGAGATACTACCACATGAACYGGGAGAAAGTCACTTTGGGAGATATTCATGCCCGCATTCAAAAGAGCTCCCAAATCCTGAAGTGTCAAAGTAACGAGAGGTTGCCACGTCAACTGGGATAAATTTACTTCGATGGATTTCAATGCTCTACATCCCGAAGTCCCGAAGTGACATCAGGCTACCACATCACTTCGGGCTCTACCACTCCACAGGTTTTTCTCAACTCAACAAATGGCACTTATCCACCGAGGATGCATAGCATTTATTTCAGGCTACCACATCACTCCAAGCCCATACCTCTCCAGGAATTTTTCATGCTTCACAATTTGAAAATCCCAAAGCCTGAAATGTCGAAGTGTCAAAGACACATGTCGCTCATCCATCAGTAGTTGTGACAGCACAATGACATCAGGCCACCACGTCAGATTTGGGAGATCGTCCTCCGGGAGATATTCTTTCTTAGCATTCAAAGCTCCCAAGCGCCAAAATTGGCTCCATCTCTAAACATGGTTAAAAGGATTCTTGAGTTGGAAGACAGATAAATTTTAGCAGGGGTGCTAAAATAGCAGGGTTACCCAATTCGTAGATTGCAATAGATCGACATCCACACTTCATTTCAGGGACAAAACATGTTTGAACGTTAAAATTCTAGAGTGGTACCACAATCAAAACCATGGTATAGCAGAAGAGGTACATGGTAGTTGGTTGTGGATTGCAGAGGTCAAAGCGGTGTGGACCCAAAACACCCTTGACAACTTCCGCAATCACGTATTGATGTAGGGTCCATTCAATACCATCACATGGAAACAAAAGCAGGGCGTTCCCAAATCATGGATTGCAACAAGATCGACTGCCACACTTCATTGCGGGGACAGAAAGTGATCGAATGCTAAAATCTTAGAGCGGTCCTGCAATCGAAACCATGGTATAGCTAAAGAGGTACGTGGAAGTTGGTGGTGGATTGCGAGGGTTAGAGCGGTGTGGATCCAAATCGCCCTTGGAAACTTTCGCAATCACGTGCTTATACAGGGCCCAATCCGAGAGTAGCACGTGGAAACAAAGCTAGGCATTAAGCCTCATCCTGATCCCAAGGAGAAATCAATTAATGAAAGAAGGATCAGTGGTTGAACAATCGAATACCCCCTTAAATGGAAGCATGGAGGGTCTAGCCGAGGAGACATAAAACTGTCAGCCCAAAGTACCACAGAGGGCAGTTTTTCCTGTAGGTCCATACTGACTAGAGTTTCCTTCTGACAGAAGGAACAGGACAGACAAGAGAAGACACACGGCACTGGAGAAGAGGCTCCCAAGCAGCAAGACATGTCATTCATTTTTTGTTTCCAATAGGCTCCTTGATTTTAGCAGTTTGTTATATCTGTTGGTATAGATGTTAAACTTGTATCTTTTTGTGGAGGATCCTAGGATAGGAAATCCATCTCGCACTCCTAGTTGTTTTCTTCTATTTTGATTATAAATACATCTAATGAATGATATAATGATGGGGGGGCCAAGACCAGAGGAGGTTTTGAGAAATTGAATGACTATATATTTCAGTTTTTAAGCCATAGGGGCATGTGTTAAATTTGGCAGCATCGATAGTCATTCTCCAATGAGAGGCCATATGGGCCACCCTAAGGCTAGCCAGGGAGATTTGGAGAATCAACCAGTCTTGTGAGGTGTTGACAAAAGTCAGGGGGAACGTACAACCTCTATTAGTCCAACCAAAAGTCAAGACGAACGAGATGCTATGTAAGTCTAATGCAAAAGTCAGGGGGAATGTACAACCTCTGTGAGCATAGGCAGTCTAGTGCAAAAGGCAGGTGGAATGTACAACCTTTGTGAGCATAGACAGACTAGTGCAAAATTCAGGGGGAATGTACAACCTCTGTGAGCCTAGTCAATCCTTATGAGCCATGAGAAAAATTCAAGTCATCTAGAAAAAGTTAGAATGAATATAAAATTCCTATGAGCTAGAAACAAACAATATTCCTAATATTGCAAATGATATAAATGTATTGATCTGGTGCGTTAGCACATGTAACATTATCCACCATGAAGAGAATTTTGAATTGCCTTGTAATGTTGAGTTGTAATTGAAGTATTAAGTCTAAGTTCTATTTTAGAACTAAAGTGTAGTGCTGAGTTGTAACCGAAGTCTTAAGTCTAGTTCTATTTTAGAACTAAAGTGTAATGTTGAGTTGTAACTGAAGTCTTAAGTCTAGTTCCATTTTAGAACTAAAGTGTAATGTTGAGTTGTAACTGAAGTCTCAAGTCTAGTTCCATTTTAGAACTAAAGTGTAATGTTGAGTTGTAACTAAAGTCTTAAGTCTAGTTCTATTTTAGAACTAAAGTGTAATTTGAGTTGTAACTGAAGTCTCAAGTCTAGTTCTATTTTTGAACTAGAGTAACCAGTCTCAAGTCTAGTTCTAAGTTTGAACAAAATTATGAAGTTGAGTTATGATTAAATCATGCAAACAAGTTACTATTTCGAGCCTCTCCTCTTATCCTCTTAAACCTATATAAGCAGAGGTTGACCCCTCTCTTCAATACAGTTTTGATATGCAGGTTAAGGGAGAAGCAATAGAGGAGCATATCAGTGATAAAGAGGCAGCATACCAAAGCAACATATCAATGTTGTATATCAGCAATAGAGGCTACATATCATAGGCATATATCAGTAGCATATCAGTGTTGTATATCAACAATAGAGGCAACATATCAAAGGTTTATTTTAGCAAGGTCTCTTAGGTATTTGTCAGGTCAGAGTCATCTTGGCAAGCTCTTTAAGAGCAGAACATTCATGGTGGATATTTGTAAGTGATCTTACATTATTAATGCAACAAAGGAATATTGTTTGTTGGGGTTTTTCTCCCTGTACAGGATTTCTTGAGGGTATATTTGTTGTTGATGTGCATGCTTAATTATATTCATAGTTATTTATATTCGATTATGATTTGGTATTGTTGAAGTGTATTAAGCTGGAATCAAAGTGTTAAAGAAAATAAAATAATTAATCCGCATAAGAAATCAAGCTCATAATTTAACAACAGGTAGTTGTAAATTGTATGTTATTGAAGATTCATATGAGCTATTTCATTACATTTTTCTTCTATGTTCTCTGTTCTATTCTTCATCTTGTTTGAATGTATTTCTGATTTTAAGGATTAAAATTTTTCTTTGATTGATAGATTCTTGATGCAGTAGAGGATTTGTTGTAAATTTGCGTATTTATCATTGTTTACTGTTCAGACACATCTAAATTCTCTTTGCAGAGAGGATCTTTGCTTAGCGAACATTTGTCTTTATGTTAATTATTTTATTCTTCTCTTCATCATTATACAAATATTTTTTTTGATAGGGATATTAAATTCCTTCAATGAGCAGATTGTTTATGACTCCATATCCCAATGGTCCATCATTGATCTGCAGTGATATCTGTTTTCTTTTCCTTTCTTTAAAGTCTTGTTGATCCCTGATCTCAAACTAAAATTAAATCAATTTGTATGTTACCAAGATTACTCCCATTTTCAATATGAGGGTGACTCGCTAAACGATTGGAAAATCATGAAAGACACCATTTTGCAAAATAAAGATACTATAAAATATATCATCAAATCAAAATTTAAGGAGAAAATGTGGTGTGATAAAGAGTTAGAAGAAAAAAGAAAATTGAGATATTATAAGGATGTAATCAACCCTAATCTAGAAGATCAAAATTATTTATTTGTTTTGATGAGCGTAAAGAAAAAAGTAAGCATTGCTAAGATAAGAACAAATTCTCATGAGCTCCATTGTGAAACTGGGCATTGGTCAATTCCTAAAATTCCATGAGATGAAAGAGTGTGTCACCTTTGTGAAACTAAGAAGGTTGAAGATAAAAAACACTTTCTCTTACATTATCCATCCTATACCCAGATTAGATCTCGTTTTCAAAATATTTGTCACACTACCAACCTTCCTAACCTCTTAACTCAACAAAACTATGGTGATCTTGGAAAGCTTCTCTTAATGTTTTTTTAGCATAGAAAAAAAAATCTAAAGAATCGCAAGTAATATATTACCCTCTTAAGGTCCAATAGACCAATTCGATCTTAGTGGATGTTAATCATCATCATCATCATTAAAAATCATTGTTTTTAGGGGGGAATTTTAATTTTTTTTCATTTCTTTTAGACTTTTTTCCACATTTTTTTTTTTAATTTGGCTTGTGAATATTTTTTTTAAATGTACTTTTTTTCATTAAAAAAAAATTGTGAAATTCTTCAGGGGGAAGCTCAATTGGAAAGTGTCGTAATATGAAGTGTTATGTTTGATGAGGTTATGAGTTCAAATCCCCCTGACTTACCCATGCCTGCGAAAGGGGCATACGTATGGCACCTGGAGGTTATAGTTGTAGCCGTCAGAATCAACCCCATGTCACGTGAGTATGAGACCGGCCCAGTTGTTGATTCCGTCAATGATAATAAATAAAAATTGTGAAGATTTTCTCCTTTCTCTTTATTTATTTTATAATGTAAATTACAAAATAAAATTTTCATATGACCATTTAGGATCCAATTTTGGGTTTTTTATTTGCATATGGATCTATTGTCAAGGCCACAATTTCAATTAGGTCGTAATTAGCTATAATTTTAATGTTTATAAAAAACATTTTACTTTAGGTAGCATCATTTTTTTATTTAGGTGTTGATTTTAAGGTTTTTCTAAGCTATTGTATGAGTTTTGAAGGCCATGCTTGAAAAATGTTGTAAATTTGACCCTATTAGAAAAAACGGTGCTAATAGTAGCACCACATTTTTATTTGGGGGTTGATTTTCATGTTTTTTATGCACAAATATGGGTTTTAAGGGCTAGAGTTCTCATTTTGAGGTCACAATTATTAGTAAGTCGATAACTTTGTTTCTTTTGGTAGATTATTCATCTAATAGCCTTTCATTTTCTTGATTTTGACAATGCTTATTTTCTTCTTTCAATCTCTTAACCTCATCCAATGTTTTTTTATTATTCTTTTGTAATATCAATATTTATTCATTTTTATTTTTCAATTCTTCTTTTTCCTTGTCTTTTTCCCACTTCCCTTTACTACTCATTCCTTGTTTTAATTTTTGATTTTTTTTGGAAAGTGCTTCATTAAGGTCTTGTGTCTTAGATAGTTCACCACCCTTCTTTTTCATCTCATATTTTGCTTCTTTTAACTCCTCTTTAATTTTATACATCTCCTCCCTTTTTGTATCCTTGATCTATTTATTTGAGAAGAGTTTTTCAAATTATTCCCATGTGTAGTTCCATCTAGTATCTTCATCAATACTCATCCACCACTTCCAAGCTTCACCAAAAAAATGTGTTCTTTCCAAAAAATGATCAAATTCAATTTTGTTTATCATTCTCAACCATTCCATGGGAATTATTCCATATTTCTCTTCATCTCCACTAAATTTAGGTATTGTCATTGATTCTTAATTGAGATATAACCCAAACCTTTAACTTACAACTTCAATATATTAGGAATAATGATCTCAAATAGTTATAATCCGTGTTCCAATATAATATTCTATGTTTTTTCTTTCCAATAGATTTTGAATTAACTCAAATGAAAATCACAATAAAAAGTTATGATAGTTTTAAGTGATCATACCTTTGAAACCCTGATTTGGATTTTGTCCTTCTGGATGACCTTCCTTCTGATGTAATTCTAAAATTTTAACCATTCTGATGTATTTCTGAAATTTTCGACCCTTCTAAGTATAATGACCCATATGCTGAAATTTGTACCATAGATACCTTGATATGTATTATAAATTACTTCCAAGTTTTTCTATCTGAATTGACTCAAAAAAAAATTATAGTGAAATGCTAAGATGACTCGCTTGGAGAAGAAAAACCCTAGGATCGATGCTCTAATACAATATGTAATGATCTAAATGCTTAAGATATCACAATAAAATAGAAGTACACACCATGTATAGAATGTGAGTATGGAGAACAACTTCAAGATGGATAATTTATACAATAACTCCTTAAAGAATAAGATAAGCTCCTCCAAATACCCAATTACATTCATACCTCATTATTCCCATGTCCTCAATAATGAATACATGATCTCTATATATATCTATTCATAGCTACACATGAGGCCCCTTTACTATTAGGACAACCCTATTACATATATGTTTAGCCCCATATATTCCCCCCTTGGGTTCATATCATATACATTTAACCATATATATTTCCCCCTTGGTCATAACATAATGATGATTACTTGAAGCAAGTCACCTAACTTAATTTTACTTATAATAATAGAAACATAGAAGAAGTCCATTTTTATAAGTATCTTGGAGTTGATTTTCACTAAAAGCTAACTTGGAATATACTATTGCAAAAAAAGACAATGTATGTTGAAAAGCTTATTTTGGTCTTGAGAACATTTGTAACACTACAGAATTTTGTTTTTGGGAAAAAAGAAGGCCATCTTTGACACCCTTGTTACCTGAGTGATTCTATATTGTGAGGTTTGAGATTGTCATATTTCCAAGGAAACTTGGAGGATAATCAATCAAATCCAAAAGATATTTATAATAGAATATTAAAATTAAGTGCAATGCACCTTATCATATTGTCCTTTTATAAGTTGGGCTTCCACCATGTTACCCCTCCTCACCTAGGAGTAACTAAAGGAGATCATTCTCCATGATCCACATTACATACATTGATCCTAGATATGATGATCAACATTCTCCATGGATATCATTCCCTTATATTCCTCACCCCTTATCATAGCTCACCACATTTACTTGATCAACATGGTTCATCTAATGGTGGTGGTCCAACACATGAGGTACATTAGTCATTGTTTCATATAAAGTGTTACATTTAATGCATTAGGAATTTAGATGAGGATCATGGATTGAAGTCAAATAATGGATCACGATGTTTGGGAGTTGTGTTTTTTTCCTTATTTCACCTTGGTGATCATCATATGTTTCCTAGTCCAGTCTTGTCACACTTGGGGAACAAAACTACCACTTGGAGGCCTTCATAGGGGTAGCATACCATTCCCTTCCATACTTAACACATTTCATATATATTATTTCCATTGTCCTATCTTCAAGAAATGGTTGTTACATGTACACCAAAAAGGTTTGTACTTTCATCCTCCTATGAGAGGAAGGGGCCAGAATTCCCAAGGTTGATGCAGCTAGTAAAAGAATGGAAAATGAATGAGATGACAAATGATAAAATGAAAATCCAAAGAATTAGCTTAATCTCCCCCCTCACAATTAGCCCATCAACCTGACTCCTAATGCACTGAATGCATATCAAATCAAAAGGACTTAATTGAATCCTAGTAAAAATAAATGCATAAACCTAAAAAAGGTATTGAAAAGCAATAAATGAACATCAAAATCCAAGAATAGGATTTTGGGAAGACACAATACCAACGAAAGGGTAACTCAATAACCAAGTGCTCCCTCTATAAAGGAACTCGTGGAGATGAACTCACACATGGCCTTGCATGTCAATGACACCATGACCATGAAGTAAACCCCATGTCACATCATTCACTTATACTTACACTTTGATGGATTTCTCGGGAACTACTCCTCTACTTGGGTATTGGTAAAACCTAATAGGGTCTTGTGATGGTCCTCCCATCCCTAAACTTGGCAAGTTGCATAAATTCTTAAGCTAGTGTAAAGTTTGAAGAAGATGTCTAATGTGAATTGCTTACGTGCCTTTTGTATTAGATTGTGGCTTACTTTGTATGATTCTAATGACTATTGTATCCATGATGGTTGGTTTCACTTGACTTCTCTGAGCCTTGCTTGATGATGATGCACCCATGGAGATGGCCCTACGAAGGACATTTTAGTGCTTATAATTAGGAATTTGCACACTATATGTAGAACAATGACTCCCTCATCATACTATTTGAGCTACTTCATGATTTGGCATGCCTTTGGACACCCTCCAGCACCCCCTAGACCTTAGGTGTTGTAGTGATTAGCTGAGGCATTGGAGATATGGCCTAATGTGTCACTCAAAGGGAAGGAATCCCACAACATGGACATTGGATCCCTTTGAGTATGTTAGGGTTTGGATGGATGCCATTACACTAGATGAGGATGACACACCTCTTTAGAGAGTCTATGGAGCTCTTATCCACCATTACATTACCCTAGGATTTTGGGACATTGCACATATGAGGATGGCATCATGCTTGAGTGTGATGTTACTTTTGTTTGAGTTGACCTGGCACATGCATGATGAGTTAGCGCCTTGATGATGATGAGGGGGTGTGAATTTTGACAATGCTTTGCACCTTGTGGGGTTGTATGTGACTTTTGGAGATTTTATGCCCCTTGAGGAGATGGCAATACCTTATTTTTGGATTCTACACCCACACATGTGGACTTGTAAGAGGATGTTTAGATCTATTACCATTTTATCTTTACTTTGGAGGCTATTTTGGGGGTCGACCTAAGACCTATCCACCTTGTATCATGGATTATTATGTTTTAGGGGATTTTAGAGATATGAGTCTCCAGGGATGTCTCATATGTATAGAGGAGAGTTTCCTCATTTGTAAATCATAACTCATATTATGGAGAATTACTACACTTTCCTTCTATCTTTATTATTCATCATGGAGTAGCACTTGCACACACTTTTGTAACAACCCTAGTTGAATATATGCTTAGGGATTATTAAGTAAAATTAATTAGATAATTAATTGTCCTAATATGGTTTTAATTAAACAATGATTAGCATTAATAATATTAATTAAATATTTATTAATTAATTAATTGTTTATAAATTTTGATTAATTAATTAATTACATATCACATTCAATGACATGGTTAATAAATTTAAAGGGGCTTAATAATTTTAATTTGTTTAATTAAATGCTTTACATATGCGGGAGGGGATAAGATATTAATGAAGGGGATAAGACATTAAAGAAAGGGATAAGATATTAAAGGGGGAGATAAGGAAATTAATGAGGGGAGCAGAGTCGATGAAGGAGGATATGATGGGGAAGAGTCTTACAGGGAGGGCATTCTTTTTGGGAGGCAGGAAGCATTTTGAGGAGAGGATATATTTCTATGGGAGATTTTTTGTGGAGATCTCTGATGTAAGGAGTTTGGTTTTGGGGGTTTTTGGTGAATCAGAAGCAGGAAGCACCAGTTTGCTGGGGGTTTTGGGCATGGGGGCTAGGATATCCTTATGGTATCCTAGAGCTAGGGAGCCACACAGGCTGCTCTTAGCTGGCAGGGAGGAAAACTCGGTTTTGGGCAGTGTTTGGCACAGTTTCAACTTCAGCATTGGACCAACAGAGACTGGGGTTAGCATCAGGAAGAGGTAATTTATTTTATGTGTTTGTTGCAGTGTTATGTTGTTGCTCATAAGTGAATTAGAATTTGTTTGTAAATTTTAATTAAACTAAATGGATATATGTTGGTTATGATGTTATGAAATGTTAGGATAGCATTTCCTTAAATTAAATTTTATATTATTTTTCTGGTTTTATAAGGCTCTATGAAGCAGAACCTTACACATGGTATCAGAGCTTGGTTTCAAAAACTGAAACCTAAGGCCTTACCACCCTCATAAATTGTGCAAACTAGATCCTGAAACAACTCCCATCCTACAGCCTAAAACCCTTGAATCAACTCAAAAAGAAATAAATAGAAATAACCTATAACCCTCAGTAGACTACCCAGAAATAACATGAGAGTGTGCATGCTTCCCAGGAGAATTGAAGGAGGGTAGGTGGATTAGAAAAGAGAGACTCTCCCTGGTTCTAGCCACCTGTGAGAATGACTCTTCACCTGCACACACCGAGAATTAATAAGAGTTGCATCCTGCAAATATTGTAAAGCAAGCATGAGTATTTCATTATACCACATTTATATAATATGTTATATATTTATACAACTAATGTTTTATATCTTTAACAAATGATAAATAACAAATCTACAGGTAAATGAGACTTTATACAAAATACAGTCATTTCCGAAGGGGATTTCAAAAACGGGGGCTTTGAGAATGCCTGTGAACAAAAAAAAAGAGTGCATCTCTTCCCAAGATGTTTAGAAATAAAAAGATGAAAAACAGAAGGTCCCAAAAAAGAGTTGTGATAATGATTTTCAGCAGTTCATCCAAAATAGAGACAGTGCAAATAAAAAAAAAAATTGGGCAATCTCCAATTATTAAAGCCAATCCCATGAGCTACCTAATACAACATATGACTCATTACAAATATAAGAATCAAGCACAAGCCACGAAGAAGGATCCCACAAATAATGCACTACGTGTCAAATTAAAAAAAAAATAATAAGAAAAAAAAAAACCAAGCTGAGAAGGAAGCCTCAGGAGAAACATGTACAGCAATGAGGAATGAGCATGAGAGGAACTTGTCGGTACCCAGCAGGAGTCGTAGAGAATGCATGCTCAGATGTCAGCGATTCAGGGTAGTTTAGCAAGCCTAATTGCCATTGTCAAAACGAAATTGCCATTGTGAAATGTTGAAAACTGATCCTGAGCACAAAATCTACCTATTTAAGAAATTCTGGCTTAAATAAGCACGCGTTGAATGCACGAGGCATTCTACTGTGCAAGGGTTCTTTATAAAGACAGAGCACTTCATCAGCTTCTAATCTACTGTAAAAATGATACTTATATCCTGTGATTACAACAGTTAGCCATGCTAATTATAGCACTGGAAGATGAGGAGTTGGAAGAGTGAAGAGTTCATGTGCTCTAGATAGAGTGATTCCTTTAAACATTTTAGTCATGTCCAATTCCTGCTCATTCAGGGGAAGCCTCCAATTGAAATAGTGCAAGAGTTGTGCCACCGCTAACTCTACAACAAGCATTCCCAACTATTGCTCGGGGCATCCTCTCCTCCCTGCTCCGAATGGAAGCCACTCGAAGTTTTCATGAGTTTTGTGGATCAAGCTAGCTTCTGCTTCAATGAGAAATCTCTCGGGATTGAAACTTTGGGCATCCTGCCCCCATGACTTGGGGTTCCTACCAATTGCCCAAATATTAAAAAAAAAAAAATGCAAGTGTTTATGGGGATTTCATAGCCCAAAACAGTGTAGTCCTCCAGAGACAAGTGAATCGGAAAAGGCACTATTGGGTGGAGTCTGAGCGTTTCTTTCACCACAGCTTGCAAACAAATGAGACAAGGAAGATCAGACTCACATACCATATGCTCCATTCCAACCATGCGTGCCATCTTGTCCTGAAGCTTCTGCAGCACTCAAGGGTTTCTCAGCACTTCGGACATTTCCCAATGCATCCGCAAGCTACCTCTAATCTCCCAAACGCTCAGAGCGCTGAAACTGCATGGAGGAGGAGCTCACCGGGGGTTTTTACTTTGCACAAATGACCAACCTATATATTGTATAGTCACCTCCACTCTCCATAGATAAAAACATCCAAGCTGTCGAGAAGGAGGAGTCGCACACTGTACAAAGGAAACAAAACAATTTTTTTTTATTAATAAACAAAATAAACCAAAAACAAAAACCCTGGAACACACACAATACAATCCATCACCTGACAAACAAGGAAGGAGAGAAAGGAAGAACTGATTGCGTACCAGTTCAGCGAGAGAACCATCAAAAAGAAAAGATGCAGAGGGAACGGCCATGGCGGCCGACCGCGTAGCCAAAAGAAAATGACAGGAAATGTAGAGTTAGGGTTTAGAAAGGAAGGCACTAGAGGAAGCAAGGCAGGCACGTGGAATCCATGCGTACCCACACTTGTTTTTAAATTATTTTGATTTTTGTCTATTATTTATTAACAAAAAAATCTTTTTATAAATTGTGTGTGTGTTCGTTTAAATTTTATTTTAGTGTAAAGTTAATTTAGGTTAATTTAGTTCAAATTAATTTAAAGTTAATTTAGGTTAATTTAATTAAATTAATTTAAAGTTAGTTATCTTTAAAAAAAATTAAAATTAAAATTTTAATTAAATTAATTGTGTATTTAGTGTAAAGTTAAACTACATTAAAAGTTAATTAAAATGTTAGAGGGTCCATGGGTTTTGAACCCAAGACCACCCACCAAGTGAAGTTCCTTAAGAAGAGCACTAACGCCAATGCGCCCTCATGAGTCTTTACAAATAAATTCTTATACTTAAATATATTAATGGTAACAGAGTGTATTCTGAAGTATAAACTCTGATTATCCAAGCGTTAGGCTCACGATACCTTACACACAATTCATCGAGCCAATCATCGAGCCCTTTCATTCCATTCCACCAGTCAAAGCCAAGCGCTAAGATCCAATGCTTGAAATCCACTCTACAATCCCTAAAGACTCGCACCTGTAGCCACCGAGACACACAATTCAACGCATATGTACAACGCGCCAAGGAGAGCCCATGAGTTAAGCATCGAAGGATATTTAGTTGTAAGCGAAAATTTTAAAGGACTTAGACTAGGACAAGCAGGAAGGAGGCGACATGCATGCTAGGAGGGTAAGTTAGAGAAATTAGTGAGTGAGGTATAGTGCCAGCATAACTACCAGGTGAAGGAGTCAATAGTTTTCTTAGGCAAAGAAATCAAGCTTAGATGCTTTAGCCCTAACCTAGCCAATCCCCTAAAGAAAGTAACATCTGTTTACAGACAAGTAAAGAAAAACTTACACCTAACCCTGTTTCTAGTTTAAGTAGCACAAAAATGAAACATCCTTGAACTCACCCTGACAACTTTGGTTGATGCAGGTTAAATCATACAGGATGGTTAGGACTCGAGGGAATTGAGGTAGGGGAGCATCATCATAGGCACCGCCAACACCGCCAGCACCACTAGCACCACTGCTCAAACTAGCTCTCATAATGCGCTCGTTGGAGGCCATAAATGAAAGTTTAAAGGGGCGACAACCAGCAGGGATCGAGGTGGAACCCCCACCATCTAGAACAGGTAATCCATAAGCGTCAAGGGATTCAGGGGGAGGACCGCCACCCGAAGACATCACGTGAGAATTGCAGAAGATCAAACTTCTGGAGTTTGTCAGGGGTCGCGCCAGTGAATGCGCAGAAGCATGGTTGGAAGGCATGACAAGTTGTTTTTCCTTAAGGGACTATGCATCCAACTCAAAGGCGAAGATCGCAATTTTTCAGTTAAGAGACAGCACCTTGAACAGGTGGTGCAGCCTGGAAAGACAACTGCACCTTACCCCAGACACAGTATCTTGGGAAATTTTCGAGGAGAGGTTCCGAAGGGAATATCTACAAATGTACTATGAGAAACAATAGGTAGGGGCATTTCATGCCTTAGTACAGGGAAACAAAACTGTAGAAGAATATGAGATTCGATTTATGGAATTGGTCAAATATGTTTTGTATATGGATAATGACCAATGACAGGCAAAGCGCTTCGTCTATAGATTGAACCCTAATATAAGAGCTATGGTGCAGATGTGGAAACCATCTTCAGTAGCAGAAGCTGTGGAAAATGTGTGTTATGCGAAGGAACACATGAACTTAACCGGAGGTACGAGACCAATCTTTTTGCATCATCCTAGATTCATGGGGAAGGCCCCTAGGACATTTCCCAGGGGAGGGGGCTCAAGGCCACCTCCATATGGTAACAGAGTTTCACCAAGGACAGTAACCACAGGGATTTCAATGGCAACGAGTGCAGCATCTCGTTCATCACCAATGACGCAAACAGGTCCACGACCATCTCAGGGAACAGCTAGTAGGGGCAGGGGTTCCAGGGGAAGGAACTCATTTCAGAAACAGTCACATAACAATGCGCAGGTTCAATCTTGTGTTACCTATTGGGGATGTGGAGGACCCCATTACCAGCATGACTCCCCATAGTTACAATCAAGATTCGCGCATAGAGAAGGAAAGGCCCCGATGAGAAGAGCAAGTAGCAGCCACCATATTTATGCAGCAGTTAATAATCGTTAGGCCGAGCATTAATCCACGGTGGTGAAGTCATCAGGTATGCTAAATCATATCAGTGTTAAGATTTTATTTGATTCTGGTGCTACAGATAGTTTCATTTCACCATCTGCATTAGAAAAGAGTGGGTTGGTAGCCTACGAGCACGATGACTTTAAACAAGTCGAGATGGCTTCGAGGGAAAACAAAGCGGTAGGACCTAGTGTTGATAATTGCATAGTAGACCTGGGAGTGTGTACTACCAGGTTGAAGGTATACGTCACTGCTTTTGAGGCATATGACCTAATCATTGGAATGGATTGGTTAGCATCTCACTGAGCTTTGGTTGATTGTTTCACAAAGAGGAAGCTCTGTGTAGATGATGAAGGAAGGCCAGTAGATATCCAGGGTGTATGGAGAAAAGTGTCATTACGCTTTATCTCAACTATGAAAGTTAAGCGATGCTTGAGGCAAGGGTGTCGACTATATGTAGTGGAAGCAGTGAACGAAAGGAAGGGACCCTCATTGGATCAGTACAGGTATTGTCAGAATTTAAGGATGTTTTTTCGAATGAGTTATCAAGGTTACCTCCTGAGAGGGAGCTTGATTTTACTATTGAGCTAAAACTTGGTGCAGAACCAATCTCCAAGACTCTGTATTGGATGACAGCACCAGAACTTTGTGAGTTGAAAATGTAGTTGAAGGAGTTGTTAGACTTAAGGCTAATAAGGCCCAGTTTCTCACCTTGGGGTGCACCAGTAATTTTTGTAAAGAAGAAGGATGGATCCTTACGACTGTGTATAGACTACAGGGACTTGAATCGTGCTACAGTGAAAAATAGGTACCCAATGCCACAAATAGATGACCTCTTTCATCAGATGAAAGGAGCAGCGGTATTCTCAAAGATCGATTTGCGATCAGGGTATCATCAGTTAGGGATTAAGGAAGGCGATATCCCAAAAACTGCCTTTCAAACTCGGTTTGGACATTACGAGTTTGTCATAGTACCTTTCGAATTGACCAATGCACCAACAGTATTCATGAGCCTCATGAACGACGTATTTCGGAAGTACTTAAACTGTTTTGTACAAGTCTTTCTAGATGACATCCTCATCTATTACAAGAATGAAAGAGAACATGAGGAACACTTATGAGTAGTGTTGTCCTGGCTTAGAGAGAACAAATTGTATGGGAATTTGTCAAAGTGTTCCTTCTTTCAAAAAGAGATCCACTATTTAGGTCATATCATTTCCGATGAAGGAATCTCTGTAGACCCAGAAAAGGTAAAGGCCATTATGGAGTGGCCAGTGCCGAAAAATGCCCATGAGGTGAGAATCTTCATGGGGCTAGCAGGTTATTATCGGAGATTTGTGGAAGGATTCTCAAATGGACAGGTATGAATGGACAGAAGAGTGTGATAGTGCATTCATTGAGCTTAAGAGGTTACTAACTAGTGCGCTAATTCTACAAGTGCCAGATATGGAAAAGGACTTCACAGTCTGCATGGATGCCTCGAAGCAAGGGTTGGGGACCGTGCTAATGCAGGATGGAGGAGTGATAGCTTATGCGTCAAGGAAGTTGATGAAACACGAAGAGATATACACGACTCATGATTTAGAGTTGGCAGCTGTAATGCTA